>JAWPHD010021030.1:0-29530 GCA_037043455.1 Cyrtodaria siliqua | reverse complement strand
TACTGCTGCTGCTGCATATGTATGGGAAATACTGCTCATCAAGAGCTGATCAGTTGAATCCACAACGCTATAGGATGGACATACAATAAGCCGTTGTAATGAGACACTGGATTATTATTAACTGATATCCAGTTGAAAATTATTCCAGGGTCTCATTACAACGGCTTGTTGTATGCCCATCCTACTGCGTTGTGGATTGGATTTAAAAAGCTCACCATGTCTTTCAGGATACTCTGTCCTATTGCCTTATCGGTATCAAGAATATACGTTCTTTCAGCATTCATACACTCAAACTACTTTGTAAATCAGTTGTTTTCGTTTAATAACGATTTCCTACTCCCAAGAACTGAAGCAAAGACTGCTGTGATAGTCTTTCACACTGTCTTTGTATCCTTGCATCATGTGTAACACCCGTTAGCTGCTGTATATTTAAGGACTATTGATCTGCCATCTTCATTACGTGATCCGATAATTAACTTGCATACCCCATCCAACCCCTTCTCCAAGAAGCACAAACGGGGAAGGCTGGGGTATGAAATAAAATCTTATATTCGGCTTAAAACGTTTTCATATTGTAAAATTAAAATATTTTATAGGTAATTTTAAAGAAGTTATCGAATTTGTTCAGTAAAAACTTTTTTTAAACATGTTTCATTGTCGAAATATCTGTTATCAACTTATGCTAATATAAGCTTTCCTATCGCTTAATGGAATTAAGGCGGGACCACGTAATGTTATATAAAAGCAACCTCCAAAATGGATGGGGTACGGTCAAGTGAAAATTTCAATCAATGACAGTAATTCAATATTATTTACGTGAACATAATATCAGAAAGAATACTTATATGGCTGAAATTGTGCCCTTTATATCCGAAATGTATGACGCAATTTTATTCAAAGGTATTATTGTTGTTTTTTAATGTCAAATAAATTGTTTCATTTATCCAGCGAGAGCAGACGAGACATCATTTCTAAATAAAAAAAAAGCCATGTTATCACATCATCCACCATTGTAAAAAGGCAAAAATATTCGTTCAATGACCTGTGGTTTCGAAATAATCTCAACGTATGATGACATTGAAGGACTTTCTCTATAAAAGTTTTATAACCGGCAACTATACTTGTGGATGTGTTAAACAGGACTGAGTGACTATTTTGCATAGAAACATTGCCAAACAAAACCAATTGATTATTAGCACGTCTATATTCGAACACAAATGGTCCAAACCAAATAACAAATCTAATAAACTGTTCTGTGAACGTTTCACAATAACCCATGTTTCAGTTTACAATGCAAGTGCATGCTTTTCATGTGTATCATTTGTGTATTGAAAGCACATGGGATATAAACAATATTTGTCTTTTTTTAACAGTGGTGTACCTTTACAATTATTCTGTATATATTTTCAGTGCGAAGGTGAGTTTAACAATAATATATACTGAAAAGAAAAGAAAACGCCTAATGGATATTTCCGCTATATATTGTATGTTTAATATGATACTGCTAATCGAATGGTACAAGGCGACATTTGGCCTGTCCTTTCGGAAAGAAAGTTTAAACAGCACCGAACACACCAATGGTTACCTCTTTAAAGTTTCATTATCGACAGAATGCGCATTTGGCTCAAGCAGGTGAGCAAACTTGGGCTTTAAACGTTGCAATCTCTTAACATTAAACATCATACTGAAATGGCTTGACTTTTTAACAAGCGAAACTTCAACATTTATGTATTTCGTGTAACAAAGTATACTTTGATTAAAAGGTCTACTACAAGACAGAGTTCTCCTTTCTGTAATTAGTTGTAGCCACTTTTTGTACAAAACACGTTGAGATATATGTGGAATATTACGTGAAATTAGATGTATATAATACTGTAGTAGAGGCATTTTTTTGATTATGCGTTTCCTTTTCATTTCAGTATATATTACGTGGTCCCACCTTAATTCCATTAAGCGAGGCGAAAGCTTATTTTAGCAGGATTTTATAATGGTTATTTAACACAATAAAACACGTCTAAAAAAGTTTTTTACTGAACAAATGTGATAACCTGTTTAACATTACCTATTGCATGGGTTAAATTTGTAATATGCAAACTTTTAAGCAAACATTAAGGTTTTATTTCATACCCAGCCAGCCCCGTTTTGGCTTCTTGGAAAGGGGGTTGGATGGGGTATGAAAGTTAATACTCCGACCACGTAGTGTAATTCAATGATGGAATGAAGGGATGATAATCACATACATATGGGAGTTTGCATATGTTAAAAAATAACTAGAAGGGTGTTCCACAGAACACTTTTTTAGGCTGCCATGTGCTTATTTAACGTTATAAGCTAGGGCAGGTTGCAGGTAAAGGTTTAATGGAAAGGGGTATAACTTTGACGAAATGAAAGGCAACGTTATTAGACATGTGTAACGACTTCCCTTACAGTGAGATGAAGATGTTTATGTGTTTCATAAACATAGGTCATAATTTATGACCAAGTTCAGGTTGCAGGTTAAAGCGTGATGGACAGACGGATGTAGACGACGAATGAAGACAGACTACAGACAAAGCGACCCCTACCTGTCTGCCATGCTACGAAGGCGACACAAAGACAAATAAAATGGAACTTTGAATTGTAACATTTCTGTGAATCATTTTTTAATAATAGCTCAACATTTTTAATTAAAATCTTTAAAATGTACTTTATTATCTCCCTTTATCGCAACACCTTTATTACAGAGAGGTCACACGTTTATATCATTTCGTATTGTTCCGTATATATAGAATCTAAAAACTATATTCACATGCAATCTGCTTAAAAGGGATAACTATATTCTAATTTGTTTGGTTATTTTTACCTTCTTTCGATAGAGTGTTTGTTTAATGACTAAAATGGTTAAATAATATGTTTTTATAGGTTTTTAAGGGTTGAACTATTGAACTGTTATATGTTTACATGACTTAACGTATTTTGAATGCAGTCAAATACACACACAAACAATTGGTGGCTCTAATCCATGCCATACATCCATTTTTATATCAATTTAGAACATTTTCTTAAAACTTAACTCCCTTTATAAAACAGTAGTTTTACACACTTAAGCTACCGAACTAAAAATACTATCCTGGCTTAAAAGAAGCGTAATACATTGACCTTTCCGAAAATGCATATTAGAATTTGTCAGCTTGAGTGTTACCAATATGTCAAAATTTGGGTAGCAGCACACGGCCTAAATGTTTTATCTCTGGAACTCGGCAGCACCAATTCGTATACTCCAGTTAATTCTACTGAGGATGATGTTGTTTCCGCACATATCACTCGGTGCACTTCTTGCAAGGCTGGTGTAAACGATAAGCAAAATAAACTGCCTACCATGTACTGGATTCCTAAATTACATAAAAATCCGTATAAGGCTCGCTTCATCTCTAATTCTAGTGCCTGCACCGCAACAAACATCTCGAAACTTTTAACTTCTTGTCATACTGCCGTTAAAGTTCATGTTAAACTACATTGTGATAAAACTGATGAAAACTCTGGGATTAATTTATTTTGGTCTATAAAAAATTCAGGAGACGTTCTTGATAAAAAAAGGTCAGCACTTATGACTTCTCTACACTATATACAACCTTGCCACATCACCTTATTAAAGACAAGCTAATTTCTCTTATTCAAAAAACATTCGCTAGAGAAAATACTACATTTTTGGCATGTAATAATATTAAAGCGTTTTTTACTAACGGCAGTTTAGCAATTATACTATATGGACTTGCTATGAAGTTTGTGAAGCACTCGTCTTCCTATTAGATACTATTTTCGTCAATGTAAGGTACCACCGTTTATAGAAAAATTGTTGGTATCCCTATGGGTACGAACTGTGCACCACTTGTCGCAGATTTGTTTTTATTTTGCTATGAAAGAGATTTCATGTTGAGTCTTTCACCAGATACCCAGGCAGATGTTATTGAAGCTTTTAATGACACCTCTCGGTATCTGGATGACATACTGAACATTGACAACCCTTTCTTTCCTACTATGGTTGATAATATTTATCCTAAAGAACTTCAGCTTAATAAAGCTAATATATCTGATAATAACGGTTCTTTTCTTGATTTAGATCTCTCGATTGAAAATGGTGAAATAATTAGCAAAACCTATGACAAGAGAGATGATTTTAATTTTGACATTGTTAATTATCCCAACTTTGATGGGGATGTTCCAGGAGCAACTTCTTATGGGTGTATGTGTCTCAACGTATTCGTTTTTCAAGAGCTTGTACTCGAGTTGAGGACTTTAATATTCGTAATCCTTGTATAACTAAAAAGCTACTCAATCAGGGTTACCGTTACCAAAAACTTCGTAAAACCTTTGCAACATTTTATTATCGTAACCCTGATCTTCTTTCCAAATATAAAAGTAATTTAAGGACTCTTCTGCGACAAGGACTATCACAACCTGATTTCTATGGTGATGTGATTTATAAACTTCGTAAGATTCTTGGTCATGACCACTTTCATACTATCTTTGTTAAACTTGTTAAAAAATGTATCAAAAGAGGTTATGACCCTATCATTATTACAACGTACTGCATGTTTGGTTGCGGACCCTTTTACAGTTCGCCACTATGCTTTCCTCTTTAATTGTACGATGACCGGACAGGCTGTGGACCCTATGATGATGCCTACCTAAAGCCCATTGGGACGGTGGCGTTTAATGTTTGTCTATGATCTTTCTTGTCGTGCCCTTAATGGTTCATTCTCTTGTTGCTCTGGCTTCTGCCAAGTCATTGCGTACCTTCATTGTGGCTTTCTAGGCTATTGTTTTTTGTATTATATTTACACGAGCATGTTTGTGTTTTACTTATATTGCCTATTGATGCTGCCTAGTTGGTTAGTGATTAGATCATGGCGGGGATTTCTTTATTTACACTGTCCTTTTTTAACGGGATGACAGTAGGGTATGTGTGAGGTTTGGTGCACCCTAGAACCGGTTTAAACCCCCACTGACCGTTGCAAGGCGGTAGCCTTATTGTCAACCCTTTTGCGTTTGTGATGTCGTTTGCTTTTATTATTGCTTTTGCCTTCTTGTTTGTCTGTTTGCATGTTTGTTTCTGTGTTTTGTGGTTGACTGTCCTCCTTGATTGCTGCTTTCCCTGTCCGATCTATTTATATTTCTTTCATACCCCATCCAACCCCTTCTCGAAGAAGCGAAAACGAGGTTGGCTGGTTATGAAATGAAATCTTAAATTTGGCTAAAAGTTTGCATATTGCAATTTTAAACCATGTAATATGTAATTTTAAACAGGCTACCATATTTTGTTTCAGTAAAAAACGTTTTTAAACGTGTTTTATTGTGTTAAATATCCGTTATAAAACCCCGCTTATATAAGCTTTCCCATCACTTAATGGAATTAAGGTGGGATCACATAATGTACATTGAAAGGAAAAGAAAACGCATAATCAAAATATTGCCTCTACTACAGTATTATATAAATTGCCTCTACTACAGTATTATATTCATCTAATTCCACGGAATATTCCAGATATATCTCAACGTGTTTTGTACAAAAAGTGGCTACAACTAATTACAGAAAGGAGAACTCTATCATGCAGTAGACCTTTTAATCAAAGTATACTTTGTTACACGAAATTCATAAATGTTGAAGTTTCGCTTGTAAAAAAGTCAAGCCATTTCAGTATTGTGTTTAATGTTAAGAGATTGCAACGTTCAAAGCCTAAGTTTGCTCACCTGCTTGAGCCAAATGCGAATTCTGTCGATAATGAAACTTTAAAGGGGTAACCATTTATGTGTTCGGTGCTGTATAAACTTTCTTTCCGAAAGGACAGGCCTAATGTCGCCCTGTACCATTCGATTAGCAGTAGCATATTAAACATACAATATATAGCGGAAATATCCATTATGCGCTTCCTTTTCCTTTCAGTATATACTATTGTTAAACTCACCTTCACACTGAAAATATATACAGAATAATTGTAAAGGTACACCACTGTTAAAAAAAGATTAATATTGTTTATATCCCATGTGCTTTTAATACACAAATGATACACATGAAAAGCATGCACTTACATTGTAAACTGAAACATGTGGTATGGTGAAACGTGTCAGAATAGTTTATTATATTTGTTATTTGGTTTGGACCATTTGTGTTCGAATATAGACGTGCTAATGATCAGTTGGGTTTGTTTGGCAATGTGTATATAGCGGAAATATCCATTAGGCGTTTCCTTTTGTTTTCAGTATATATTATTGTTAAATTCACCTTCACACTGAACATATTTATAGAATAATTGTAAAGGTACACCACTGTTAAAATACACATGAAAAGCATGCACTTACATTGTAAACTGAAACATGTGGTATGGTGAAACGTTCGGATGAACAGTTTATTAGATTTGTTATTTGGTTTGGACCATTTTTGTTCGAATATAGACGTGCTTATGATCAACTGGTTTTGTTTGGCAATGTTTCTATGCAAAATAGTCACTCAGTTTTGTTTAACACATCCAGAAATATAGTTGCCGGTTATAAAACTTTTATAGAGAAAGTCCGTCAGTGTCATCATACTATAACATTGAGATTATTTCGAAACCACATGTCATTGAAAGAATATCTTTGCCTTTTTACAAGGGTGCATTCTGAAATTTGGATGATGTGATAACATGGCTTATTTTTCTTAGAAATGATGTCTTCTCTGCTGTCGCTGGATAAATGGAACAATTCATTTGACATTTTAAGAAATACATAAAAATAACTTTGAATAAAATTGCGTCATACATTTCGGATATAAACGGCACAATTTTAGCCATATAAGTATTACTTCTGATATTATGTTCACGTAAATAATATTGAATTACTGTCGTTGGTTGAAATTTTCACTTGACCATAGCCCATCCTTTTTGGAGGTTGTTTTTATATAAGGATGGCAGATCAATAGTCTTTAAATATACAGCAGCTAACGGGTGTTGCACGTGATGCAAGTAAACACAGGGTAGATACAAAGGCAATGTTGCAAAGAGATTTGAAAGACTAACACAGCAGTCTTTGCTTCAGTTCTTGGGAGTAGGAAATTGTTCTTAAGGGTGCCCTCTGGTGAATATCAGAACAGTAAGAATTTTTAATTTCCCAGTTTTTTATGAAGACTAACATATTACTAGTTAGTTTCTGGAAAAATAATGATGGGTCGGTGATTTAACTTTTTCGCAAATTTAATCTTTAGTAATACACTCTCACAGTGCGGTTTTAAATTCTGAATCAGCTGCAAATTGTGTATGGCTACTTACATGTGTGTAGTGTGGTTTGCAGAACAGGTATCGATTTTCCGTCTTTTTTAATGTAATAGATCATACTTAGGACGAAAAATTAAGGGTTGGGGTATTTTTATCACCATCTGAAAAATTAGTACATCCCTTGTCATTACCCCACCCAGTTTACTATAAATTGCATTTTTAAATTTGTGATCCATAAATTGTTCATGATAAAGGAACAGTAAACTTTTTGAGATATTTTGTCTACAATATATACAAGACCTGAGTTTTAGAATGAAAAAATAAAAATTGGGGTTCGGTGTGCATATAAGAAAGATATTCAATAAAAACTGAGAAAAAAATGTGCTTTTTTAGATTTCGACAAGCTCTGACATATAACGGCATAGGTCTGTAACAAATAATAGGAAAATACTTTTTATTCCTGTCTCTGTATATGCTAACACATGTCTTTGTAATAAAGTTTAAATTAAGTGAATATCTTAAACGGTTTTTGAGAAATACCATCTTTTGTACCCCTACCCCCCATTTTGGCTTATGTTAAAAATTGTCAATTTTCGGCACAAAATGTGAGGTCAAAAAAAAATTCTAAAAAGATTTCATTTTTTTTGCGCTAAAATATCCCTATTGTGCATTAGTTTGTTACTGTATAATTATGTTTTCCAGTTTTATTATAATTTTTGAAATATAACAAATGTAAATTTCCGGAAGTGCAAAAATCCAAAACCTCAGCAGTGGCCACCCTTAAACGAAAACAACTGATTCACAAAGTAGTTTGAGTATATGACTGCTGAAAGAAAAGTATAATCTTGATACCGCTAAGGCAATAGGACAGAGCATCCTGAAAGACATGTTTTGAAAGACCATAGTTAAATTTTATTTTAAACAGCAGGTTGTCTAAATGGACATCTATAGTCTATAGTAAACACTGATGGCGAGATTTTCCAATCCAATCCCCAACGCACTAGGATGGGCATACAACGGCTTGTAATGAGACCCTGGAATAATTATCAACTGGATATCAGTTAATAATAATCCAGTGTCTCATTACAACGGGTTGTTGTATGTCCATCCTATAGCGTTGCGGATTCGACTGGTCAGCTCTTGATGAGCAGTATTTCCCATACATATGCAGCAGCAGCAGTACAATATTTGCGTGCATACCACCACGTGCAAAAAAGGACCTCTGAAAGTCTTACATACCTTTAGAATAGGAATGGTACACCTTGGACTTTGTTATAAGGCCTGTTATACTTGCAGAAAGCACAGACTTCCCTGTATTGTAACATGGCGTGAATGCAGGGGTGTTAGTTTTAGCATTTATACGAGATTCAGAATCTTAACATGCGCCAACATTGACGTAGTATTCTGTTAAAGATTTTAATATCATGATTGTCTCTTACAATAGCTTTGAGACGTACATGTATATTATTTTCCAGTCTGAGTTTTCTTTAAATCTACGTTTACTTCTGAATTGCATTTTTCTCAACCCAAAAGCGAAATATCACTTCTCTCGGTTGTGATAATTGGCATATATTTGTTTGCAATAGTTTAATGAAAGACATACTACACTGATTGATTGTTTGATTGAATTGGATTTTATAGTCGCACCAACAGCTAAGGTCATATGGCGACTTTCCAGCTTCCACTGGTGGAGGAAGACCCCAGGTGCCCCTCCGGGCAATTTTCGTGCACGGGTGGGCACCTGGGTAGAACCACCGACGTTCCGCAAGAAATACTACACTGGCATTTACGTATGCAATTTATGAGTTTGAGTTGTAATTCAAAATCGTTTAAAAATGTCTCCAGGTTATTTACAAATACATCATATTCATATAATTCTTTTTTTAAAGCTATTTTCTTTTGTGTTCGCCCATTTATTTTTCCGTATACACGAAATAATAAGAAAAGGTTTAAGACCTTCAGATCCCTAGGGTTCATTTCAAAAGAATTAATTTTTTAATAAATATTGAAATTTTCATAAATGTTATTTGCAGTTTTCAAGTTATCTTCGGAACATTTTGTCTGTACCTTAATACATCTCTATTTACTGTTTTGAAAATACTTCAGTTTGTTATAAATAAATTTCCAAAATTCTTTTATTTGATGCATTATTTTTGTAGATTTTCTCCAAAAATGTCTAGATGTATAAACTTTGTTTATTCCAAAAAAAATTCCCCTGTACATTAATATAATAGAATGTTTAAAGAACATTCAACTCCCTGATATTGCAATGAAATTATATTTTAAATAGTCCAGTTTCGGCGGTTTTGGTTTAAATGTTTTCGATATTCTGGACCAAAGAAATGACATTACCAAGTCTCTGATCCTTTAGGACTGTCTCTTCTGTAGCTCATGACACGTTTACATTTAAAAGAGAGTATGATAATGGACCTTTGGAAACGGCCGAAAACGACACATACGAAATATTGCAGATCTCGGTTTGATTGAGACTGTTCATGAGCGGTAGTGAAATATGCTAGCTACCGCTCACGCTCTCTAGCCCCGGGTTGAGCAGAACTCAATATTAATAAAATCAATAGTACTAAATTGTAACCATCCGAAGATGGCATGCATATGGCGGTGGACATGGAGTGTCTTTCTTCCCCATGTCGTACGGCGTATGGTCCCAGTATCTAATAAAATGAAATGCCCCGAAGAGCGAAATAAACATAATGGGATTTAGTTGGAGCAGCGGTTATGAAGCCTGCATATCACAAGTAACAGTCAAAAGACTAAATTAAAAAGCAGACAACATATCCTATAAGTGGTTAAACAATACCCAGAGCCTTTAATCGGCCGGAGTAGTGGAACCACTGAATCGAAAATTAAGTAAGAAAACAAAAAGAAATGAAAAAGTACCACCGATAATTAAATATAAGTATCGGGCTCAGCGATCTCCAAAGATCGAATGAATAACAGTACTGATTGCAATACTAAAACGACTTCTGTTTTGCTATAGTTTATTCATAATTTAAAATTTCATAAATATTCCAAAAATCATCGACTTTAATTCATTTTGTGTTGATTTCTCCCAAAAATTTCAAGATTTATATATTTTATTCATTCCAAATAGTTGTTTACATGAACATCGTATATAACAGATAACTTTAAGGACTTTCAATCTCCTAATATTGTAATGAGAATTTTATTTTTAAAAGTAATCCTGTTTTTAGTGATTTTGGTTGAAATTTGCAACTTTTGCCCAAAATATCCCAGTTTTTCCAAATCTCTGATCCTTTAGAATTTAACCTATATCTCAGGACATCTTTAGATGAATGAAAACTTCTGTTTTGTTTAATTGGAAGTGTCAATATTGTTTAAAATATTTATTCCAAATATCAGCGATTTGTATGTTGTTTTTGCTGATTTCCCTCAAAAAAGGCAAGCGGTATACATTGCGTTCATTTCAAACATTATTTTTTAAATATGAATATAACAGACAACTTCCAGAAGCTTCACCTCCCTAATATTGCAATGATAATAATATTTAAAAATTATTCCAGTTTTTAGCGGTTTTGTTCAAATTTGCATGTTTTTTGCCCAAAAATAATGTGTTAAGTTACCGTTTCAGAAAAAACTATCCTGGCTATTTCTTTTTTACTAAGATATATCTAAAAGGTGGTAGCATTTAAAATTTTCCAGCTGAGTTGGTATCGATAATGTACCACGGTTTATGTTGGTTTCACGTGTTAAAGCGGCAGGCAATAATTGTTCCTCAGTCATTATTGAAATTTATTAATTTCGCTAGCAAAAATGATATAATGCTCGGCAAGAGCCTCGCATTTTGCCAACTCGTTTATCCTCTATTTATTATACGGTCGATTTATTCAGTATATGGCGTGTGGCAACCAATTAAGCCCGAGGCGGTTATTTTATTGATGTATAATTGTTCTTATAATCCTGTTAAAGCTATATGTGTCAGTATTTAATATTTTAATATGCTTTGAAGTGGCGGTTATTGTGCTATTAGAAATCACGATCATACGTGTTGTTGATCTTTGAATTTGACTGAGAAATTATATCCACGTATCCATGGTTTTATTTACGTTCAGCTGTCCCAAGAGATACCTAGATACAGTAATATAGTTTATTACTCACTTATAAATCGGTTACGGAAAATTGTAAGATCATATATATGATAACGGATACTCAGGGGAGAAATGTAAATCAATATTTAAAGAAATGTCTCCTTTCTCGCATTATATTGCAATTAGTTTAAGCATTTTGGTTCAGCACAACTTGGTTAACCGGAGATATACTGCAGTCTTGAAGTATTTATCAAGTATTTATCAAGCAGTGACATTAGCACCTTGATTTATTAACGCAGCATCATTTTATATGTTTTTTGATTTGCAAGTATGCAAGTTATGTAAAAACAAATGACAGAACCTCGCGAGTTAAAAACGAAATCAAAGATCGCGTTTGAGACAATCGAATTACATGTTAAATGTTATATATTAAATTTCGAAGAAATAAATCCAGAACATAAACAACAACGTACATGTTATTTACAGAATAATTTCGGAATAGGCCTATTGGTACGTATTTAAATACGATCTGTCATTATGTATAAAGATCAAACGACTATCCTTGTGTTTTCACTGCGGTGCATGAATATAATGCAATGTTATTGACTACTGCATACATTTCAAAATGCATAATTGGCAAAGAGATAAGAGGAGGTTTTCTTGACGGCTTGTATGCTATTCTATATGTCCACTGGTTTACTTAAATTAACTGGAAATGTTAAATATCCGTTTCGAAATCGTTGTTAATCCTTAGCGATAATCGCTGTTAATCCTTAGCGATAATCGCTGTTAATCCTTAGCGATAGATAGTAGGCATAGACATACTTCTATTGACTTAAACTATTACAGTTTCTCATCATACAGACAAATGAATACATGCTAATACGAAATCACATGACAAATATAATACATTCTTATTTATGACAGATAGATAGATCTTTATTTCCAATTTGCAATAGGCTTAAAAGCCCATGAGGATACAAAATACAACTACAAAGCATTGCAACAGTGTAGGTATTACAAACAATACATGTCCAAATTAACTGAGCTGATACAATGAGAAGGCGTATATATATAACACTTCCTTGCATAAATCAATTACAATTCATCACAGTTTCATTAACACATGTATTATATTCACATGAGTCAAATAAAACAGCTTGTTATCCGTATGATAAACATATATCATATAATGTGCATATTAGTACAGATATACATGCCTATTAATCCACCACGGATTTTTAATAGTTATTAATATTTGCAATTTAATTGGTGATTACTTTAACTTTTGTTTGTTTACCATAGACTTTAAAGAAACAATGACAGAGATACCCGTTGTTGAGTGAAGACACGTGTTAACCCAGTAAATGAAAACACTTTACTGGCGGTCCGTATTACCAATGTGCTTGCATTCTTCACCAAAAAAACGTTTCTAATTAAAGTGGTCAATATGCTTTTTATCATATTGATTAATATGTACATAAGTTTACAAACATGACATATACGTTGACAGCCATGACATATTACATACATTATATTTAGAAATAGCTAATTTCTGTACAGTGTTTCGTTTTTCGTAACGTAAATGCTTTTACAACAAAGGTACACAGTTTGCGAATATATATCTTATTTTGTGAATATAATAATTTCAAAAATTTGATCATATTTGGTCTCTTATGAAAAATATTTAGGAATATATTGCTTCCTTAACATTATGTATGTTTGACATTCCAACACAAAATGGAATTCATCTTCAAGTTTATTACAAAATACACATATTCTATCGTTTACAGGAATTCTATTTGGTTTAACCCACCTACCGGCTTCAATTTGCAGTCTATGAGATGACACCCGTAATTTAGTTAGTGGTTGACACATTTTGAAAACATTTATATTATCTAGATATGGTTGAAACTGAAACGTTGCAATGTTTATATAAAAAACTGCTCTAGTGGAATTTTCTAATCGACTATGCCAATTCTGAACAAAATTGTCATTTAACCTTTGCTTTAATATTGCAAGAAAAATATTATCGTTACCAACACTTTGTTGTAACCATCATCATCACCCAAGCGAGGACAATAAGTGTTTCAAATGGGAAACCCAGTTTATTTTCTGAGGATATGTTTCACAGTCATTAGGCATCATGTTATAAACTATTTTCACATATTTACGAGCATGTACTGTCATGATTTTAGCCAATATATAATTATTATAAAATATCTATTTGTAATAAATGACGTTCTGCCAAGTTCACCATATATAAAATCATTTTGAGTTGTCTTCTTAACACCCAAAATGTGTTTACAAAACTGTAAATGCACTCGTTCAATTGTTATAGCTTGCATAAATCCTCACATTTCACATCTATAGATTAATTTGGAGTTATCAATTTATCAAACAGATCTAATTTATGCTTTGGGGATATCTAAAAATCTACTTAAATTTACAAGTTTTCTCTTGCTCGAGGTCTGTAGTAGACTAATACATGTTATCATATTAGGTATTTAGAAAAAAATACTTCTTAATGAATTCCTTTCTTATGTCAGTATATGCTGAACAAATTAAAATAAAATGAAATTCATCTTCAATATCATTGGAATTACATATACTCTTTCGTTTCTTTCAAATCTATCTCTAGAATGCCGAACTGTCTCAGTCCTTAGATTATACTAGTCAAACACTATTGTTCAAAGTTTTACCCGGTAGAACATACGCTAAAATCCTCGTCTAAGTTAATAGACATTTGAGCTCCGTCAAACGTTTAACGGGGAAGAAAATTGGCTGCCATGTCTATACATGTATTGTGAATGAGATAGCTAGTATATCATTATCAACGGATTGTTGACTAACAATATAGTTAACTTTCTTTGAATGTGTAAATGGGCTGTTCATTACTTCCGGTTTGAAGCTTATCTGACGTATCCGTGTTTTTGGAACTGGATACTGGTACGTGTTTTATTTATTTTAAAAAGTACTTCTTTTTTTATGAAAACATTTGTTTCTGATAAGTTACAAATTACCCTTTTATTGTATATATACATATCATATAGAAAAAATATTCATGCATGAAATCATGAGTAACCATCTTCATAGTTATTGTAATGTACTATGTAGCAATAACTTGATATTGTAAGTCCTTTATTAGAGTATAGGTACGCTTCATAAAACTCATCAGCATCATGATCAACACCGAGCCCATCACTTACGACTTACCCAAATGTGAGAGTGCGTGCGTCCATTTTAATGATCTCTGATTGGTCAAATTATTTTGGTGATGTCATTTGAATACTCTTCTTATATAGGATAGAGGCTATGAAATATTCACCATTAAGAAACCGAAAGGAAGCGAGCGTAGTGAATGACCAAGGATAGAAGCCATGAAGAGACATCTTCACCAATAAGAACCCGAAAGGGAGGCAGCGTAGCGACCGACGTCGGCTTCTTAATGTTCAAGATGTCTCTTCATAGCCTATGTCTGACTCAGTGTTTACCATCGGTTTTATCGATAGTCTCTATATAGGTCACGATCTTAATCGCGAAGAATTGTAGTAAAATCGTCATGAATAAAATTTCAAATTATGAGGCAACTGATTGGTTGAAAACGTTGGAACAGCAGTAAATGGGATTAGCAACTGAAAATGCCATGTCCTATTTACTAGTATGTTAAATTACTTACAGGACATTTAGAGTGTTCGAGCCCGATATGTGCGACTATGTGATACTTTATATTAGAATACGGCTTAATCCGGTGCTAGGGGAAGTTAGAGGTGTTGTACCTTATAATTGTTATCTCTAAGGTACAGACAATAAAAACCCAGTCTGCTACTTTTTCTCTTACAATTGTTCTTTGCCTCCAAGTGATCCATTTTCCAGTATGTATAAACATTCACACTAGCGCTAGTCTAGTGCAGTATGGCGTTGTAAAATGTCACCAGACTACGAATCAGTAGTGTTATTACTTACTGGTCCTTTAGAACTGGGATCGTCAAGCTCGAGCTTAGTGGTTTGAAAGCAAAATACCGTTTAAGTTGACGCTGACATGAGAAGTGTTCTCTTATGAATAGACTCGATAAGCCGAGTCTAGCACACTTTTGTCTCTCTTGTGTTTGTAATCGTTGCTTCCAAGCGATCCCATTTTCAATATGTAAATCAGTCCTGAAAGTTTAAGTTAAAATTGCGTGGATTCACATTATTAGACTGTTCACATCTGGAATATCTGTATATTCATGTAATACCACCAAAAAACTCATTTCTGCAACCTTTATTACTCGGATAAACCAATACTCAAACTGTATGTGTTTGTGGTTGACTGTCGTCCTCGAATGCTATTTTTCCTGTTCAATTTTTATATCTATATTTGGTTAAACTTCCAATGTCCTTAAATGCATATAAATGGTAGTGCAGTATTAAACGAATATATACTGGACCAAAGTTATAATGCAACGTAATCGTTTCTTGCCTATATCACTTATGTGAAGGGCACTTATTTTAAAGTGATATGGAAAAGTGAGTTTGTTGATGCAATTGTTGGCTTAGTTTAGTTTAAACATATTTATTTTACATCTATTGAGAAACAGTTATTGATTAATATTAGATTAATCACTCTCGATGACTTCCTGGGTAGATCCAGTACTAAGCAATGTGGATTAATTATCTTGCTCAATGATAAATAACGCGGCCGCGGCGAGGATACGGCGCTCTACCACTGGACCACGCCCTCCACTAGCTCCACTAGCAATTGTAGGCTGAGGATACGTTTCAATTTGTTGAATTGATTTTAATCACTTTCTGATTCAAATCTAATCAATAGTTCATGTTAAATTTACGTTTATTATTAAAATGTATTTGTTCTTTATTGACTGGAAATCAATCCTAAACTTTACTTATCAGGTTTCTTTCCGACAGTAAGCGTATTGAAATGAGTCTGATGGTTAAAAATAATTGTACTGCTTCTTGTTATACCATACTTTCTGAAAATTATCTATCTTACCAGACATTAAAGTAAAACATTTTAAACAATACACATTATATAGAATACAATATGGAAGATATCTATGTTGGGTTGAAACTTTAGTTCAGTATATAAGTATCACTAACATCCAATAAGAAGGAGAAAATACCTGTCGAACAACCAATATTGGCAGTCTCTTGACTCTTTCTGTTGACAAAAAATAGCGTTTAATTTCGAATACATTTCATTTGTTTTTCCAACGCACTGCATGTTTTTGAGGTTGACCCATTTACAGTTCGCCACAATGCTTTCCTGTTTGATTGTGCGATGACCGGACAGATTGTGGACTATTGATGGCGTCCACCTAAATCCTCAAAGGACGGTAGCTTTGATGTTTATCTTAAATCTTGTCTTGTCTTACCCGTAACGGTTTGTTCTCGTGTTGCTGGCTTCTGCCAAGTCATTGAGTACTTGATTTGTGGCTTTCTATGCTTTGTTTTTTTATGTTCATATATACAGGATCATTTATGTGTTATACTTAGAATGCCTGTTAATGCTGCCTTGTTTGTTAGTGAATACAACCTGGCGGGGATATCTTTATTTACCCTGTCCCGTGTTATTGGAATGACAATAGGTTAAGAGTAAGTTTTGGTGCACCTTAGAACCTGAATTAAACACCGAAATTCTTTTTTTCCACTCACTGACCGTTCCAAGGCAGCCCTATTGTTAATCATGTTATATTTGTGATGTCATATCTTGCCTTTTATTCATCTTTGTAATTATTGTTTGTTTCTGAGCGTGTTTTTGGTTGTCTATGGTCCTTGAATGCTACATTTCTTGTTCGACTTATATATCTACTTTTGTTTTTATGCAAAGCAAATGTTTCGTACGGGTGTGCGTATTATACGATTTTAATGAACAATTATGGTATAACGATTGTCTCCTCTCAGAGTGATCAGTGGTGTCAAATATAAAAAGAAGAAGCAAGCCTTTATTGATAAACCACTGCGAATATATAGTTTTGTTTACATATTTAGTAAACCGAAGTTAGTTTTATTATTACGGACTTCTATATGACATAACGAAAACGATATGAATGTATAACTTATATTCTCAAAAGTCTTTTAGATCAATTTTATTTATTGTTTCAAATCTAGAGGCAAATCCCTATATTAAAAACAACGGGTCACACGTATCCCTCCACACAAACTAAGCATTTTAAAACGTGTAGTCACACAGGGACATCTAAATCTTAATCCCTGGTTAGTCCTGGAGTCTCTCCCTTTCTTAATGGTGAAAATGTCTCTTCGTAGCCACTATCAATGACCCAGTGTCAGCTAATTTGCGTCTTACTTCTTGATATCAGGCTCGGTAGCATAGCTAGCCACGGCTGGTAATCGGTGGAGCTACCTTCAAAATTCTCCAAAATTCTAGCTAGTTCCAACGCAAAAAATAAAAATAACGCGGTCGGAATGCTTTAATAATTTTTTGTTATTTTTCCATCTGCTTTGTTCAAAATTCCAGGAATGCATTCCCGTGTGGTTATATTTAAGCGCCGTACACGGCCCAGTTTTGTTCTCGAAATATGCCTACGTCGATCAACGTTATGCAACTTAATCATCGCCACCGGTTTGTTTTCATACGTGTGCCTATTTTGAGAAACATATCGACATGAACACATCAAATATGAAAAAACCTTGGTGGCGACGATAAAGTTGAGAAAAATCTGCAATATTCGAACGAGGCTGAAAGTCCCTGGGGTCAAAGTAGGCAGCTTTCGAGAACAAATTGTGTCGTGTGCAAAGCTAACATATAACCACATGAAAATGCATACCCGGATTTTTCCTAACAAAAATGACAAAGAAATAGTAAAGTATACCGACCTTATTTACCTTTATTTTTGGCGTTGGAACTAGCTCGGAAGTACCTTTGGAGCACTTTTCCACTGATTACCAACCGTGTAGCGAAGAAATCAAAAAGCATGCAAAGTGATAGAGACTATCATAAAACATATGTATATTACCGTATAGCAGATGATAAGAGTATAACTAGTAACTAGTAATAAAGGAGACTCTTTGTGTTTTACTTATATTACCTATTAATGCTCTTTGTGTTTTACTTATATTACCTATTAATGCTCTTTGTGTTTTACTTATATTACCTCTTAATGCCTTGTTGGTTAGAGAATAGTTCATGGCGGGGATTTCTTTATTTACACTGCCCCGTTATATTGAGATGACAGTAGGGTAAGTGTGAGGTTTGGTCACCCTAGAACCTGGTTTAAGCCCCCAGCGGCATTTTTTGCCACTGACCGTTCCAGGGCGGTAGCCCTATTATCAACCTTTTGTTTTTGTGATGTCTTATTTGGCCTTTTATTCATCTTTAAAGTTGTTCTTTGTTTCTGTGTGTGTTTCTGGTTTACTGTCGTCCTTGAATGCTACTTTTCCTGTTCGGTTTTTATATTTACTAGGGAAATGTAATTAAAGATGGTGCCAGGAGGATCCAACGATACGGCAATGTTTTATAAATCGTTTCTCCCAAATGTCAGGCTGATCAAGTCTGTGTTGTGTGTACCCTATACAATATTGTGTTGGTTAATGTAACTATGTTTAATACACTATATTGCACAGGCAAATACTGTATTGTTGTTTTTATCAAGAAGCAAAACATTAACTCGAATGATACCAAATATAGAATATCGTTATTTTAATCCTTTTTTTATTAATCAGACACAATTATAGTTTTAAATCGTGATTCCTACTCAATATGTAGATGTACTATTATTCCTCCTTTTTATGTAACTCGGATTTCCTATGGGTTAATGAATAATATGGCAAATGTATCAGACATATACAAGTATATAAATTATGCTACTAAACGCTATTTCCGCAGAGAAAAAAATACAATGGGAAGTTGTTTTCCTTCCAGTCACATTTATCATACAATTTTTATCATTTAAAGTACCGGTTTCCCCCGTTGACATTTAAAATACACTAAAAATTTATCCTTTTTTTTATAAAATGTATCAATATTACCAGTATCTCCCTTTGACTGTCTGTTCCTATAAAATGGTATTTAGTCGATTGGTGAGCTTGTTTGGTTTCAAAGAGTCATCATTGGCCAACAGTATATTACATAGGAACATAGCCCACAATGTCTTCGGGTTATACATTCTACTGTACTAAAGGAACTCAGGAATTTTCCCTATATGATGTATATACTGCACACTTAATTCTACGTAATATTCCAGAGAAATCCTAAGATGTTTTGTAAAAAAAAACGGAAAACGTTTTCAGCTATTTAGAAAAAGGACGACACTGTGCTGCTGTAGACTTTTTAGTCACAGTACACTTGTAACACGACATTCATAATGTTGAAGTTTTGAAAACTTGAGCCATTTCAATACTGTCTCTAATGTAAAGAGATTGCAAAATTTTACTTTCTAACTTTGTTCACCTGCTTAGGCCAAACGCGAATCTATCAATAATGAAACTTTGAAGGGATAACATTTGGTATGTTATGTGTCGTGTATGACATTTTTCCGACATGTACCATTCGATTAACAACAGCGTATAATACATATAATATAGAGGAAATTCCCGAGTTGCGATTCTTTTTTCCTTTAGTACAGTAGAATATATAACCCGATGACATTGTGGGCTATGTTCCTATGTAATATACTGACGGCCTATGAAAACGCACCGGTGGATTTTACGGGTGTTACATTTTATTGCTAAAGTAATTTATAATAATAAGTGCACATTTTCAAATTTGATGATAATTAAAAGCTGCAAACACTGAGTCCTTAACATGTTTTATGGTGGTCAATTAAGGTCACATGGGTAAAAAACAAAAGTCACACATTTTAATACCGGGTATGTGTCCAACTGTTTTACCGTTCCTATGAATTCATCCCGAATCACATTATTTCAGCAAGATATCATGTCACATTCAGCTAGAGTTATACAAAGCGGTCGGCCATAGCGGAATTAAAATGAGTGATTTTTACCAATAAAATTTAACACCCATAAAATCTACTGGTGATTTTCATTGACCCTCAGTATATATAGAGAATGAAACTTTTGTCATATGGAATTGTTCGAGGAATAAGCTAAGATAGGCCGTAAAATGCAATCTGCACATTCTGTATTTGTTTTATCGTAGTCTAGATATAGCTAGAATCCTGATTATTTTATTTCAAAGCCACTTTTTAAAATCAAGCGTCGCCTGATGATGAGGTTTTAGGTTTTATATCTCGTTTACCATGGACAGTCCTCAGTTTCCCAAGAATGTTCATGGCGTAAGTCAGAAAGATAATAACTTAAGCGCGGATCACGGATGGTATTAACAATAATTTTAAAGTGCATGTATGTTGCGTATTTTTCATTTATATGTACTTATTACTTCATTTTCATATCTGTTAAAGCTATTTAGTCCAACAGAAAATGTAGCTTTGAAAGAAAACAGTCCAACCAAACACACACACTAAAACAAAACAACAATACATTATGACAATGTTAATAAGACGAAGCCATGTGACATCACAAACAACAACAGGTTGACAATAGGGCTACCGCCTGGGAACGTTCAGTGGCACAATGCGGCTGCGGGGGTTGGGATGGGGGTGTGGAGTTGGGGTGGGGGTGTTTAAACCAGGTTATAGATAATTGTTATTATAATGGGAAGGTTGCGCATCGAAATGGCAAGTTGGAAGGCACTACGGACTGTACCGAAATATAATGGCTGGATAACTGTCTCCTCTGAATCTCCTATCGAATCAAAAGATACGGTCGATTCGTTTATATCTGCTTCAAAGTTTGCCAGATAACCGAATGTGCCTTTTACAAGTTAAGGAAAATACGTATTTTAATCGAAATAATGGGATGAAAATAAGTTTATAACATTAAAAGAAGGTCCACAATTACAGTTATTAAGTACTTATTCTGGACCTTGTGTGCTCGTATAGAAAAACATATTCAGATATACAAAACGTGCATTTCAGAACCTATCCTCTACGTATTTGTCCTTAGTCATTCTAGACGGCTTCGTTTGATTGATCGACAAGTATCCAGTGAGTGCTGCTCAATTCATTAATGGTACTTTTCAGAGCATAAACTGAAGAAAATGTTTTCAGCAGTCTATTAACTAGGTTCATGATCAACACAATATGCCAGTAAAGAATGTTGGTTGGGCAATAGGATTGACACATTGTCGCAAGATGACCCTAGTGGTTGGGGCTAACTCAGGAAAGAATCAATGACGGTGAATGCATTTACATAAGTTTAACTTTTAAAATATGTTAAATATATATACAATTATCAAGAAAAACAAACGAATACACAGATGAAATATGAAAAGACTGTTCTCATGAACGTTTAAGACGTTCTTAGTATTATCACAAATACTGAATGTGTCGACTGACTATATATGACACTAAAGTGTTGTAAAAGTTATAACAATGTTGATGTGCACAATAATTATGGTCTAGCGCGATGAATGTGATGCGCGAGAGCTCATGAAGATGATGATGCGCGAATCCAATGGGTGATTGTCATCAAATGCATTCTATACGGGTTGATGACGCGATATATATGATAATTAACCTCCACCGAGGTTGTAAAGGACGTTCCTCCAGTGAGGACTGATAACGGGCCCACATCGTGTCCCGGGGGTTGTAGATTATATAACCTGTCCATGTTGTTCAGGTACGGGGACCGTCTCCACCGCTCGTTACGTTATGCGTTGATTCATGTGTCGAATCACCTAGAGGGCCTAATCACCCTAAAGGCTTAGCTCCACTCCGGGAGGCTTAGGCTGTAATACTACATACTTTTAGAAGTCGGTTCATTAACACAACAATTTTATACACTTATCAGTACACAAACATATCATTATCTAGTAAATATATGTGAGCCTCTCTAATTATGATGTATAGCAATGTATACGTATTCTACAATACCATGTATACTCATAGACATATATACAAGTATAGCACCTCCGTTAACTAATGCACCTAATATACAACGTTATCAATTTAATCATGTATTACAATTAATGAGTTATGCACATATACATATATACATGCATGTCCTATCAATGTTAACTAATACACCTACTATATTGATCGACTACAATAAATATATCTAATAAAATTAACTTCTGAATCATATGCTAGTGTATCAAGTTAATGTTTGAGAAACATAAAAGCTAACCGGATGTAGTAACATCGCCAAACAAGATGGCGACACCCACTGAATACAAATGTACGATAAAATTTCATGAAATAAATACTCACCACATATTTCCTGTGAATTTCGCCGTTTTCAACTTCTGCCAAAACAAAGCAACTTTCAATCAATCCCGGCCATGACTGGAGAACAATGCATTTTATAACCAACGTTCCGCCCAAAACATTATTTCCCACATTATTTCCCACGTTCATTCCGTGATACACGTGGCTAAATGTGCAGTATTAAAATTCTACACGAAAGGACCCTTACACAATTTTGCCCTTTAGATAGATAGATTGTAAAATACCTATACTTTTACATGCATTAACGCACATATAAACTTTTTGAACGGTCCTGTCGAACTCACTCTACCGGCGCTATAAAATTGCACGCTTTTCCGTCATTTGTTTCAACTGAACAATGGATTAGCAGATGTTGCCAAGTGCTTACAAGAGCTATGTACGACCAATACGCTCTACTCGATATTATTTTGTGACACACATAATCTATCTGCTTTAAGGAGATTGTAGAACTGTGAGATTCACTATGGTGAATTTGAACCGGAAAATGGGATCAAGAAAGATAAAAATATCGGACAGGGAAAGCAGTATCAACATCAATTCTATTCAAAGGAATACCAAACATATGTCCTAATCCATATAAAAATATAGAGGATATATTTGAGGAATTTGAAGGAGATCCATTCCTTGACGTTTCTAGTAACATTCCAATATTGCTAATAAAGGGGTGGTAGATAAACGAATGACATATGTTTATACATCAATGAGGGCTTTTGATTCAAGACAATAACATAACGTCTTTTTACGTCTCTCGGAGGATTCTGATCCAGCTGCACATGCATGTCTTTCAAGCATGAAATATGAAGTCAAATGAGAATTCAGAAACATCAGAAGTTGTATCGATGCAAATAAAATGAGTGTTTTCCAGAAAGAAAATCAGTAAATTCTATTTTCAAAAAAAACTCGTATATATGAACAAAATTAGCTTATTATTCTTCCTGAAAATATGTCATATAATCTCAGAGCTAGTATTATAGATGACGCATATTTGGTCAATTCAAGAACCTCATTGAACTACGAAGATATTTACTATTCAAGATATGAGACCAACGTTTGTGTCGTACTGTCGACAACGAAATAATATCGACGTCACATATAACAGATATCTGAGTGATAGTTTGAAACCAAGAGGTTCTGGTATCAGGACAAATGTTAATTCAGGTTCAATGAAAGTGCTCGCTAATTGGAACACGTTTTTACTTTTTTACACGTTTTTACGAGTCGCTCGAAATAAAACCTGAACTGATTTTGCTAATCTCGCAAAATCAATCATAGACATGTTTAACGAAGCCAATTTGTGTAACACTAGATGGGAAATATAGTTCGTGGCTATCAAGCAGATTGTGAATGGTCTAAGTCACGTATTCGCCTTACAATTCGGTGGGGGTGGTGGGATGAGGATCGACGAGCGTACCCAGGGGTATTAGACAATTCACACATTGTCCAATTCCCATCGCTAGGGGCAAGATGTATGCATAATTCACCGTGTTAAATGATTAAATCTTACACTCTTTTATATAGCACAGTGGCGTTGCTTGTGCAGTGTTGCGGCAGTTAAAATGTCTCCCCGTGCTTGCTATCAGGACTGTTATATATTTGATCTTTGGAGATCGCTGAGCCCGATACTTATATTTAGATATCGGTCCTACATTTTTAATTGCTTTTGTTTTCTTACTTAAATTTCGATTCGGTGGTTCCACTACTCCGTCCGATAAAGGCCCTGGGTATTGTTTAACCACACATAGGATTAGTTGCCTGCTTTTCAATTTAGTCTTTTTGCTGTTACTTGTGATGTGCAGGTTTCATAACCGCTGCTCCAAACTAAATTCCGTTTTGTTTGTTTCGCTCTTCGGGGCATATAATTGTGTTAGATACTGGGACCATACGCCGCTGGACATGGGGGTGTAATAAGTATAAAGGTCGCTATGTCCACCGCCATATGCATGCCATCTTCGGGATGGTTAAAATTATGTACTATTGAGTTTATGAACATTGAATTCTGCTCAACCCGGGGCTAGGGGGCGTGAGCGGTATCAAGCATATTCCACTACCGTTCATGAACAGTCTCAATCAAACCGAGACTGCAATATTTCATATGTATCGTGTTCGGCCGTTTCCAAAGGTCCACTCTCATACTCTTTCCATGTTGGCATAGGATTCCCTACCACGGGGAATTTACGTTTGTCTAATCCCCGGGGAATGTTCCCACCACCCCGACTACATGTGCAGTAAAACATTGATAGGTGCATTATTACTAAAGATCAAGTTATGCCGTATCGGTCTAAATGGGTTTGAAAATAAGCTGCTGACTACTTGTATAAGTCCTCCCTGCGTTTCTACTATATGTTAAACATTTCAGAAATGTGATTGTAAGAAAGGAAAATTTAGAAGTAGCAGTTGTAAATGCTGCCAAACTGACTTTAATTTCAAAGAGGTGATTCCACTAGTCCAGCCTTTAACGGTTCTGAGTATGGTTTAATCGCCATTAGGATATTTGTCCCGCTTGTTATTTAAAAAAGTATGAAAAGAGAAATTTAGTATTTTAGCTGTTACCTGTGATACGCAAGCTTCATAACTTCTGCTTCCAACTAAATTCCATTTTGTCTGTTTCGCCCATTGTTTTCTCGTTTAGGGCATTTTGTTAGAAACTGGGACCATCCGCCGCTGGCAATAAAAAGGTGTGACAATACCTCATTGAAGGTTCCATTTGCATCGTCATATGCAAACCATCTTCGGGATGGCTAAAATGTATGTACTATTGACATTTTAAATTTTGAGTTCTTTTCAACCCGGGGCTAGAAGGCGTGAACGGTAGCAAGCACTTTTCACTACCGGTCATGAAAGGTCTCAAGCAAACCGAGACTGCAATATGTTTTCTGTTTATTCGGTGATTTCCAAATTTCTCCTTTCATACTCTTTTTGTACAACGTTATGTATCTATGCATGCCGTTTTGAATAGAATGCAAACTAGAGAGTAGTTAATCAGGACTAAATATAAAAGTAGGTATACAAGTCGAACAGGAAATGTAGCATTCACAGAACACAGTCAACCAAAACACACATCCAAAACAAACAACAATTAGAGGATGTTTGTAGTAAAACAGATGTCTCCCCCACTGGGGAAAGGCCATAAATCCGCCAAAAATATATCAACCGGAACATGACGTTAATATGCGCAACTAGGCCTGACAATACTCACCTCTACCATCTTTCGTTGAAATATGGCCAGGGAATCAGGAGAACTAGTCCGGACGAAGTTTGTGTATTAAAACCTTTAACGGGTCATAAGTCCGCTTACCTTAAACATGGCGACTATATACGCAACTAGACTTGGTACTGATCATCCTTGCCAAGTTTCTTTGAAATGTGTGTATGTTTATAGTTTTGTTTGTGGGTGGGTTAATGATTTAATTGGCAATACTAAATAGTAAATAGTAAGTTACGTTTATGGCGAGTATATCCGTATACTTAGATGTGGTGTCATAAATTTATTTACATAAAATATGTCAGACTATGACTTTTGACCTTGCGCATGCAAGTGATAATGACGTACATATAAAATACTTACTTTTTGTCCTTTGATGTAATGAAATGCTTGTTTGAGGGAAAGTGGAAAATTATCAGTTTGATTAGCATGTGTATGGTAACTTTAAAATGTAAAAGAAGACATCCGCATTTGTCCTGAAAAAAGATTGACAGTGTGCCCAAATTGTTTTAATTATTAAATGTAGAATAATAAAGTATACCATTTGACAGTTTTCGTCTCAAATACAACAAATGACGTTATACCACCGCCCACCCACACCCACACATACACACCTCCCACCTCCCAACAAACCCAGATATTATAAATTTATAAATTTCATAATATACGTGAGCCATTTTAGTTCTATTAAATATTCCACAATGCATTTATTCATTTCCCAAGAAAAAAATCATTTCAAAAAGTAGTTAACATCTCTCAGTATTAATGTTCACTAATCGACCAAATATCCATTGCTTTAGGATGAGATTGTCAACGGGAGATATCGGTAATTTAAATGCTAAATACTATAAAATAACTAAGACAAAATAAATTTAAGTTTTGTCAACGGGAGATAATTGAAATGATAAATACAATATCATAAATGAGACCATATAAAGTGTAGACTTAACGACTTTGTCAATAAAAAGTGTATAATAAATGAAACTGGAAAGAAATAACTCCCTTATGTTTGTGTGTTTTGATAACATAATTTATATCCAATCATGTTTTACGCATTTGTAGATCTTTTCATAAACCGCAGGAGATACGAGTTACATAAAATGAAACGACAGAAATCACACGTCGGTACTGCATCGTGCGTGCGTGTACAGTGTACAGTACGTGCACCTCATTGAAAAACGCAATTTGTTCGATATTAAACGCTTTTTTTTTACAACAAAAAGAATCAAGCCAATGTTAAGATTACCAAAATAATAGTAATACACCTATCGCCAGCAGCATAATGTTATAGACGAGGAATTACGACTCGGAATTATAAATGTATATGATAATAAGAAAAATAATAAAATAACGGTATTTCTTATTTTATGTCATTCTCAGCATTTTGCCTATTTACAAAAAAGAAAAACACAATCCATTTTCTGCCTATGTATTAAATGTTATTCTAATACACCCGCACTATATAACCTAGTTTAAAATATCTCGTTATATTCAGCGATATATCACTGTAACGTTTGCAACGTTAGGAGAATAAGCAAGGCAATGCGAAAGATATCACTGTAACGTTTGCAACGTTAGGAGAGTAAGCAAAGCAATGCGAAAGATTTCAGATGTGTGCGTTATATTCACATTTGAGGGGTATAAGAATAGAAATAGAACATCGTTTACGGTGGATTATCTTGTAATATATCACGTTTTGTCGTTCAATTGTAAACAATAATTTCACTTGCCCTTCGGGCTCGTGAAATTATTGTTTACAATTGAACTCCAAACCGTGATATATTAGACGATAATTCACCGTAAATGATGTTCTATTTTTTAATTCAAAATAGTGACCTTCAAAAAAAACACAAGCTGAATAACGGATGTAAGTAGACTGACATTTGAGCGAGACGCTTTATAAAACGGTTCGGTATAGTGGTATTTAATTACGTTTCCCCAAGTAATTCTAGTTCATTAGTAGTTGACATATATAAATACAATGTTTTTTCATGCAGATAAACACGTGTCTGCCCGACAAAGGGGTGACCTAATAATTGTTTGCTTTATTAGGCAATGAAGACAGGGTAATAGCGAGTTTGTGTACACTTAAAATCTATTTAACCTAACCAGTAGGCCTTATTGCCTACTGATCGTTCCAAGTCGGTAACCCTGTCTTCACCACTCTTTCTGTTGTGTATTGTTTTTCATTTTATAGTTAATTTGCTCTTTGTTTGGAGTACAGTGCGTATCTACGGTGCCATTGCGTGTGGTTGCTGGGATTTCTATAGATAACCATACAGAAATTGAAAATAATCTGCACGATAAAAGCAAAATAATATCAGTGGCTTTTAACTCAAACAGGAAACGCAGCATTCAAGGACTACAGTCAACCAAAAAAAAACACTCTTCGACGGCGTGGCCGTCATAAAATACCCACGTTTCATTCACACAGGTCACTTCCCCGACCCGCCAACCCCTACCGTACCCCTCTCCCCCCCCCCCCCCCCCCCCCCACACACACACAGCCCCACAGTATATACAATGTAATCCCGTCATCAAAATGTTAATTTGAGAAAATATTTTTACATAAATTGACCCCCTGTTACCCTCCACCCACCCCCCTCTCCAACCCGGACACCAGGGAAGACGTCCGAGTTTTAAATGATGAATCATTTGACATGCTGTGTATCTCTTTATCAGAGGACTATTTTGCCAAATAATGTGCAAAAGTTTGAAAAAATTACAACCATAATTGCATTATTGGTGTATTGTGATGCCCCTTCCTCCAGGCCCAACTATAACATAGGAGGAAACAAATGAATACAGTGTAATCCCATGATCATGTTTCATTTTAGACATCATTTTAAACAAATATATCCAAATCCCCCCCCCAATCCCCCCCCCCAAACCCCCACCCGCCACCGGGCCCCCGGGCAGACGGTCCGAGTTCGATAAAATAAAAAAAATAAAATCATTTAATATGTTGCTTATCTTTTATAGTCGTTTACATACACCAAGTTATGTGCAAGAATATGGAAAAATGATAGTGTAATTGAATTTTTAGTGTATTTGACCTTTTGACACCCCCCCCCCCCCCCCCACCTCAGGGAGCCATCATCATAAAAAAAAAATACTCCAAATCAAACCCCGCCCCACCCTCACCAGGGCCCCAGGGTAGATGTTCGAGTTTGCGAAATATAAAAATCGTTTGATATGTTGTTTATCTTTTATAGACGATTACATATACCAAGTTATGTGCAAAAATATGAAAAAATGACAGTTAAATTGAATTTTTAGTTTATTTTTACCCCCTGAGGGCCCCTGGGCTCGGAGCCAAAAATAATAGTGCTCTTGCACGCCGTCATCATATGGTGATGTCATATCTTATTTATTTAATATGAAAATGAGTACTTCACACACTTCTTGAATCTTAAATTACGAAACGATAACTAGGTCTCGAGGAAGGAAAAATGGGTTAGTTTTATAAAAGTTAATACGAGTATCTATAATTTTTCCAAGTAGAAAGAGAGTTTGGGTCCGCATGTTCTCTACGACACCATTTTATACTCAATGGATTAGGCGATCTGAGCACGAAATGCATTAAAATCAATAATTGAAGGCAAACTATAATTCGACCTTTAGAAAACACATGCCGAAAACGTTATCTAAAAAATAAATATCAAATATTTCCCAGTGATGACATGACCTTCAAGAGTATTAGCAAACATTCGATATTTACACTCATATTCCTAGGGAGTGTTATTTACTATTACTGTTATTGTC
>JAWPHD010021029.1:0-29531 GCA_037043455.1 Cyrtodaria siliqua | reverse complement strand
AAATAAATAGCATACATAAAAAAATGTTCATCATTTGCCAAAAAGGTGCATATTAGATTCAATACATTATTTCTATTTAAAACGTGTCACGTTTAATATGGTAATTTAATTACTGAAATATGAATTTGCATAGAGTTCACACTGTCTCCCCTTTGTAGCTTTAAACACACCTTAACCAGACATATAACTGATATCATCTTTATATCTATATTAAAAATAATAAGAAGAAACGGATGCAAAATCACTTTATTAATTTGTAAATAGTAATTATTCGCTCATAACCAACACATATAACAGTAACATCGTCGCCAAACAGTATAGTGTCAACGACATCATCGGATGTAACTATATATTTTACAATTATGTTCCTACAAGAGGTGTTCAACTTATAACGTAATACGTACCTTCACTTTGTAACTGAATCAAATATCTTGACATTCTCGCCGAATAGGGTTATATTAATGTCAAATCTAACGATTCCTTCGATATAAAACATTATGACATGTACTGTTATGTGCTTCCTAATTTTGCAGAATCCGAAAAGAAATGGTAGAGAATGATGTTTTGAAGCAAAACTCTTCAATTATGAAAATAACTGCACTACACATTTTAAAACAAATGCTTGTAAATTGTCGTTTAAGGTTATAGTAGTCTGATATGTCCATGTCTGAACGTAAAAAGAAAATGGAATATGCATGTTTTGCTATCTGTCGGTTTTCACGATTTCAGCGAAACTTATCATGAAATTCGATTTTGAAAATGATTAAATTTATGGAAGCTTCTAGTTCGAAACATCATCTGAAGGCATTGTTATGATTTCCTCCTCTATACAATATGTTTCATTACTTTCTTATAAGAAAAGAAAGGAAAAGTATAACTTAAGATTTAGGGGCAAAACATACACATTCGCAAATAATGATGAAATAATATATATTTTGACCAAAGATATCTTTATATGGTATGTGATAATACAGCAACAATAACTTTTCGTTTTGTGTATAATAAAATATGAAGAAAATGCTTATTTTGGTCAATTTATAAAATCATCGGTAACATACGAGCAAACTGTCCTATTATTTGTAAATTTCTTAATATTGTGATAAAAAATTCGAACGGTTAATTCAACATTTATATTGTTGTCTTAAAATAAAACATACGATCGTATTTAAATTGCAAATACAGTTTTAAACAATTATTATATGCATTTAGTGGAAATATTTGGTTTAAGGTAAAACTCTACGGCAATAGAAAAATATAGGTTTAAAATGTGAAAATAGTATTTATTTAATTAAAGCGAACCGCGTGAAATTGAAGATTATTTTTTAATGCGTACGTTCTAAATCACAGTTTCACTTACTTAAATCGCGCATTTTCCATGATAAACACTTCCGCTGAAAAATAACATCTTAAATAAAAATGTTACTTCATAATATAAGTTGAACACCTTTTGAATTTAAAGGGAATGTAGCGACACAGCCAAACAGCTCTATTATTGAGAGTTCTGAAAAACTTAGAAAAAGATGAAAGAATTATCAAAATCGGATGTTAGATAAAAAAGATATGACCATTTAAAGGTTGTTCTAAAACGATTATGGAAGCCGCCATTTTTAGAACTATGACGTCATAGTTCCATATTACCATATATGGAATATTGATAAATATCATTTAAAACGAAGAAAATCACTTCAAATGAATGATTTCTTTTTACTGGTGATATAAATCATTATTGCCATTAAGCATTACATATTTTTGATACAGTTGATGTTATTTTTTTCCCTATAAATCAGTAAATTTTCATATTTATAAATATTCCATATATAGTCATTTAGAGCCGTGATGTCATAGCTCCCAAAATGGCCGCTTCCATATCCGTATCCGTTCCAACAGAAACTTCAAATGATCATATCTTCTTTGTTTATCATCCGATTTTGATAATTCTTTCACCCTTATTCAAGTATTTCAAAACTCAATAATAAAGATGGTTTGGCTGTGTCGCTACATACTGCATTGATACTATTTCTATAGCAGTGTTTTTCATGCAGTTACCATTCCAAATCATTCAAAATAAAAGAATACCTCCTAATCAATGTACAACAATATGTTTGCAAGCGTCCGATTTTGTAATACCTATATTATGATGTTGATTTTTTTTTAAAAAAGCAACAACATGTGTTCACTACAGCAAGAAAGTCTACTTGTTTTTTTTAATATCTCAAACAAGGATATAAAAGAAAAAGGAAATGAGAAGTTTGTTTTGGTTCGTAAGAGATACCTGCGCTTTATCGCATCAATTTTGCTCTTGCGTTGCATTGATAGTTTTATAACTCGAATCGAGTTATTATCTGATCTGAATCAGTGTTTTCGAATCTGAATCAGTGTTTCCGAATCTGAATCAGTGTTTCCGTCCGATCTTATCACGTGATTAAGGTTGAAGCTCATGTATAATCATGATACAAAACAAGAACTTATTTGAAGGCATATATGTCTACGAGCTGTGTCATATCATGTTTTGTTTTACCGTATTTGACTTTTATAATAAGTAGCACGCCAATTACGAATATTCGATAATTCCGAATTATCGACACGCCATTTGCGAATTCGTTACTGAAGGGGCCATTTACGAATTAATTTCAAATAACGTTTTTTTTCAAGATATATGTGATTAAAATTATAAAAAGAACAGTATTAAACAAAATAAAACGAATAGTTACATTTTAAACTGGACAAGAAAAGTATAACGCATGCGTTATATGTAGACGATTTTTAATAATGGGTTAGTTTGTGAAGGCTTTGTTCAAGTCACATACCTGTAGTTGTCGATATGGAGATGACAGGAAGGTAAAGTGAATAATTAAAAGATACTGTATGCATACAGATACGTTTTTATTTGGTCTTAGGTATACATTATTATACATGTTAAAGGGAACATATTCAAGTATTTTCAATGAAACTATTTACACTTGAGCTATTACAAAGGGAATTTTTCTTTTTCTTGTCTATATTAATTATATAGTAGCAAACATCAACTCTACTACAAAACTCTTTGCCGATGACACTAGTCTCTATTTTATTGTTGACACTCCTGTCAATAGCTCAACGATTCTCAATAAAGACCTTAAAACAATTCAGGACTGGGCAGACAGATAGCTGGTTAATTTCAATGCTAAAAATACCGAATCAATTATAATTTCTAGAAAGACAAACAAACCAGTACATCCCCCACTTATCATGAACAACATTATTATTAACGAAGTTGAATATCATACACATTTAGGTATCACATTTTCAAATAACGGGTCTTGGAATCAACATATAAATATGATAAAAGAAAAGGCGTAGAAACGTATACATATTATGAGAAAACTAAAATTTACATTAGACAGAACATCACTCGAAACTATTAATCTAACGTTTATCCGACCTTCGCTTGAGTATGCGGATGTAGTTTGGGACAACTGTACCATAGCTCAAGAGCAAGAACTAGAGAAAATACAACACGAAGCCGCCAGAATTGTTACTGGAACAACTAAACTTGTATCTTTAGATAAACTTAATCAAAAAACTGGGTGGGAAAGTCTCAAAGACAGAAGAAGAAAACATAAACTGCTATTATTCTATAAAATGAACTCCGGTCTGTCTCCATTTTATCTATCCTTTCTAGTGCCGGACAGTGTAGGTGACTTAGTTAACTACAATCTTCGTAATCGTGACAATACTCGATCTCTCCAGTAAAAACTCATTTCTTCTCTTCCCTCAGCTGTGCATTAATGGAATGCCCTTTCACCAGAACAAAAACAATCAGAATCTTTTCTGTCTTTAAAACCAGACTAAATATTGACATTACTAAAACTCCAAAGTGGTACAACTCAGGTGACCGAAAAGCTCAGATACTACACACACGTCTACGCACTCACTGCCGCAGCATTAATCAACACCTCTACTCCAAGAACATTGTTGACAGTACTCTTTGTACTTGTGGAAATATTGAAGATACAAAACATTTTCTTTTGCACTGTACTAATTTTCACCAACAAAGAATTGTTATGATGAATGCATTGAAAGACTTTAATAACATATCTTTTAATACCCTTCTTGCTGGGGATGCCCTAGTATCTAATGAAACAAACTGTAAAATTTTCAAAATAGTGCAATATTTCATTTTAAGAACAAAACGTTTTTGAAACAGGTGTCTATCATCTATCATATATTATAAAAAAATGTACTTATTAACTTGCACAGGAGAAAATAATTGATCAATGTTTAAAAGGTATCACTGACCAGCTCAAAGAAGCCATATCTTAGTGCTGCCGGAAACATAGAAAAAACACAACTCTGTCTATCTGTCTGTCTGTCTGTCTGTCTCTCTCTCTCTCTCTCTCTCTCTCTCAAACCACTTCATATCCAATGTTCTTTAACTTAACAGAACGAATTAAAAATGTATGTAGTGGGAATTATTTGGTTGTTATCCACAACAATGATGTTTAAACAATCCAATATTTAAACTCCAAAATATCACATATATTGTTTCAACTGTCATGTATTCATATCATTATGTTAAGGCAACAGATGTATACGAGCTTATATAGCTTCCTTCTGAATCCTTTTCACATGTTTGTAACATCTTCGAATGTCTGTATAATATGCAATGTAAATTGTAAAACATTTGTGAATAAAATATTGTTTAAACTAAAGGGAATTTCAGTGACCATGCTACAATATAATATAAAAGTCATAATTACTTAAATTTTACAAGTGATTATCATATGGGCCCTATTTATGTTCATGTTTTAGTTGTATTCAGGCTCAAAACCGCTTCGGAGTTGCCGTTAAGGCAATCAACTTTGCATTTTAAATGAATTACAAGTGACCTTATTGAAATATTTAATTTCTTTACTTTTTTACTTCATTATAATTCTCAAATATAAATGAGTGCCATAACGTCTAGGGTAAAGATATGCCGAAATGGTTTGATGCCGAAACGTCTAGGTGCCGATTCGTCTAGGTGTCGAAATGGTTTGGTGCCGAAACGTCCTGAATCGATCTTATCACACAGACGCAAAGACTTGAGAATTGTCTGCATTTATTAATAAACATTTTTCATGTACTGATCATTGGGACCCTGCTTTAATTAGACTAATATACTATATACACAATAGTTTTCGACTAGAAATCACAATAACACAGGAAATGTGTCAATTTCGTCGTTGCCCTTTTCGGGCGTTTTTGCACGATTTCTGGGTTGTTTTACTGCACCAGGTCTGTGTTGTACGTCACAAATAATGATCAATTTGTTATGATTATGTAAACTCTTTATTTGCCTTATCATTTCTTAAATAAAATAGTAATAAATCGAGTCTTGTGTTTGAACGGGGACAGTAGATAGACTATATATTAATAAAGTACTGGTTTGAATTACCTGCTTTATTACAAGTGACCGTCAATATATTGCTGATTTAGATATCAACAGGGATATCTCAAATTTGTTCTCCGTGATATTACCGAGTTGCAAGAGGGTTCGTCTACATTCAAGTTCGTATACTTGATGTTATGAAAAAGGATGAATGAATTATGTTTATTTAAAACACACACGACCTCTGGTCAAATTAAATTGATTCTTATCTCACAACCTGTTCAAATTAAATTGATTGATTCTGTTTATAGTTTTTCTTGCATAATAGATTTAGGATTTAAAACTGAAATGACAGAAAGGTCAGTTGCATGCTCGTCTCCATCTATGTACTTCTGTTTAACAAGTATTGGAACAGGTCGAAAGCACCGGTACGCACCAATGAGGTCTATGGTTAAGGTCTATGGTTAATGCCGTTCAGTCATTGTAATGGCGGTGTCTACTTGTAACAGTGCTGTCACTGGAATACCACGCCTGTATCAGACTACAAAGAGACACCTAGCACTACCCTTTACAGAGGCACATATGAAATATAAAAGTCAAATATTTTTACCGATAATATTACTCCAGAGAGTCAGTATTTTATTTATTTTATTGAATCAAATGTTTAACATTATAAGTTCTTCAGAGAGAGGAAATGGTCACCAATAATATAAATCAGATGCATCAATGTTATTGATCACCAATAAATTAATCCGTGGCACCTGTACCTTTTTTAAATAAATGCATCTTCTGAAAAAAACACAGGTGTATCAACAATATACCAGTGTAGCGGCATTATGTATTTATATCTTTTTATACAATAATGTGCCCTGTAAAAAGTAGCTGTGTACTGTATTGTTTTACCGGTGCACTGTTTTTAAATTCATTACTCCCAGACATCATGTAAAATATAAAAAAGCAAATTCTGAGCCCCTTACATATGGAAAGCCAAATTAATAGAAACTCAAATAATTGCACCTCTCTAAATATTTGTACTGGTTCAAATCATTTATACTGTGGTACAAATAATTTGTAATTCGGTTAAATCATTTGTATTGCGGTTTAAATTACCTGTATCGCGGTTCAAATTGACCAAATTGAACTGCGGTCTAAATCATTTGAATCTTGATACAAATTATTTGAATTATGGTACAAATCAGTGATCTGCTTTATAAAAAGCATTTCATCATGCGTCTACATAGCCGAATGGTTTTCGATGTTGCATTGTAAACCTTCGCCTCTCCCCGCTGCGGGTTCGAATCCAACTGGGAGCTCGACTTGTGAGGAAGTGTCGATTATTACGGATGGCGGAAGGTGTACAGTGCTGGTTCTACCCAGGAAAAGTGGGCGGTCTGCCTCCAACCGGTCTGCCTCCGCCACAAAAAATCGACCGTCCATATATAACCTTACATGTGTTGAAAATGACGTAAAACAACATACAAAGCATAATCCGTTGGTTGGTTGGCCTCAATCAAATTTGAGTTTTTCTTTTTGATACAAAAAGAAAAACACAAATATGATCGAGATTTTGTTACTGTCAATATAATATGCTGCCACAGTGATGCTTATTACGCATAGATTTATATGCGAAAAGTTTTAGAAGTTAATCTCTTCTGAAACAGCTTTTAAGGATATTATTGAAACTTTAGCACAATGTTCCTTGGGAAGGGTCAACTCACTTTAACAGGGAGAGAGCACCAAGTATTTTATTTTTATTATTTCTTCGCATATCTTGATCTGAACCGCAGTTAAATTGATTTGTACCGCAGTCTAATTCATTTATGGATATGCTCCATAATTCCACAGTGTGTACCTCAGTTCCAATTATTTGTACCGCAGTTCAAAGGATTTGTACCGCTGTTTAAAGCATTTGTATCATGGTTTAACTTATTATAACCACGGTCTAATTATTATAACCACGGTACAAATTAATCACGGTACACAGGTTATGTTTGCTGAACTCGATAACGAAATCACTCCTGTGGAAATATATAAAGGATGCACCGAGTTAACTTTAGGACGTTCAGGAGGCTCGGATTATGTAATAAATGAATTCTTTAAATATGGATTTGATCAATTATCGGCATACTTAGTTGTACTTTTTAACAAAATATTCGACATGGGTTACTTTCCTTATCATTGGACAGAAGGTTATATAGTACCAATACACAAGAATGGGGATAAAGATTTACCAGAAAACTATCGTGGAATAACTCTTTTAGTACATTTGGAAAAATTTTCACAAAAATATTAAATACTAGACTGAGTAAATGGGCGGAAGATTATTTTGTATATACGGAAGCCCAGTCGGGCTTTCGTAAAAATATGGGAACAACCGATAATATTTTTATTCTACACGGTATTGTTAATCATATACTAAATGAAAATAAAAAAGTGTTTGTTTGCTTTGTAGATTTTACGAAGGCATTTGATTTATTGGTCCGAGAGAATATATTTTATACACTTATCCAATACGGAGTAAGAGGAAAAATGCTAAATATTATAAAGTCGTTATATACAAACGTAAAGTCGCGTATTAAACACCAAAACCAACTTAGTGAAAGTTTTAACTGTTATATCGGGACCCGTCAGGGGGACTGTTTATCGCCGTTTATATTTTTAATGTACGTAAATGATTTAGAAGAAAACTTTGCTCTAAAAGGCTACAAAGGCGTAGATATTGATACATTAAAACTTATATTACTCCTATATGCAGATGATATTGTACTCTTCTCGGAAACTGAGGCCGGTTTACAAGAAGGGTTGACTATTTTAAAGGAATATTGTAACAGATGGAAACTCGTAGTTAATGTTAATAAAACAAAAGTAATGATTTTTAGGAAGGGGGAAGACTAAGAAGAAATATGGTATTTATTTATGATGGTAAAGAACTGGAAATTACAAAACAATTTACGTATCTGGGTATTACAGTTACACCCGGTGGATCATTCAATAAAACATTTGAAATATTAGGCGGTCAAGCTTTAAAGGCAATTTTCAAACTGAAGTCGTACTTAATTAACTTTGGAGACCTTAAAATAAGCCATACGTTAAACTTATTCGACAAACTTATCCTTCCTATTCTAACCTACGGAGCAGAAATATGGGGTTTCGCAGGTGCCGAATCTCTAGAAAGGATACACTTGCAATTTTGTAAACAACTACTAGGTGTAAAACGTTCTACACAAAATAACTTTATATATGGGGAACTCGGTAGAACCTCACTAAAATGTCAACGACTCTCCCAAATTATCCGTTTCTGGTTAAAAATAACGCGCACCGACAATAGAAAATATATCAAACAAACATATAATACGATGATCGACGATATCACTAAATACCCAAACAAACAAAATTGGGCAATACAAATTAAAGACTTATTAGAGAAAATGGGCTTTAACGATGTGTGGATTTCTCAAGGAGTCGAAAATATTGACCTGTTTTTACATATTTTTAAACAAAGAGCTAGAGACCATTTTATTCAAAATTGGAACGAACAGTTAACCAATTCAAGTAGAGCAAAAACTTACATTCTTTTCTCAAACTTCAGTTTTAAAACATATTTAGACATAGGACTGATAAAGAAATTTAGAATAGCCTTAACTAAACTAAGATTATCTTCCCATCGACTAGAAATAAAAACAGGACGATGGCATAAACCACATAAAATACCTAGAGAAGAAAGAAAATGCCAACTCTGTAATTCTTTAGAAGATGAATTCCATTTTGTATTGGAATGTCCTTAATACTATGAATTTAGATGTGATCTTATACATAAATTTTATTGGAAACGACCAAATGTTCCTAAATTTATTGAGCTTCTCTCTTCAGAAAAGATTAAAACAATAAAAAATCTATCAACATACATTTTTAAGAGCTTTAAGAAACGTTATGATACATATTACAATAAATAACACACTTTTCCCCACTCTGAATAGTATTAATATATTTTTTCAATATAATTGGAATATTTCTGTTTATTTTCTATAATTATTTATCTCAATGTAAGTTTTCTTTTGTTTTGTTGTTTGTTTTTCTTTTTTCTTTTTGTTCTTTTCGGATTGTTTAAAACAACAACACCTCTTTTATATATGAATCCATAACATGTATCAGCTCAGTTTATGCATACCAATATATTGTCAATTACCGGAACTGTATATCATATGCATGTAATTCTGTATTTATCGATATTTGTGAACTCATGGGCAGAATGCCTACTGTTTGAAATAAAAGATATACATTAATGAATTGAACCGCAGTGTAAGTTTTTGAACTACAGTACAACTGATTTGAACTACGTTACAAATGATTTGAATAGAGGTTCAATTATATGAGCTTCTGTTAATTAATTTGGCCGCTTATGTTAATTTGACGTTCCATCTCAAAATGCTGAACATTGTGTGTATTAGAATAGCACGATACATTCAGTTACTGATCAGACGGAAAGATGGACATCGACCAAAATTAACCTATAGTCCCCGGTCTAAACCAGTAGTAGGACTCATTAAGATAATGGTGCGCCTTGCACCAATAATATTATATTATTACGGTATATAAATGATATTTTATTGATGCATTATAAAATCAAAAGGGTCATCCTCTCATCAAGGATCAATCAAGTTATATAGTTTATAGACAGTGGGTGCAATCCTTCACAAGTTATTGAGCAGAAATGATTGTTCATTATCTGATAGTGACCTTGACCATTGACCTACTGCAATTTTTCACAAGCTGACCCGAATGAAAGTGTTACGACGACAATGACAAAATGATATATGTGATATAAACAAGGGTATAACTTTGTAAAAATATGCTTCCGTTATTAAACTTACACATGGGATGTTATTTATCATACCGAATATATCTCATTATCTGTGAAGTTTCCTTCCAATTTAAGGTTTCCGTGGCCGAATTTTGAACGACGTTGCGTTGCAAACTTTCGCCTCTCACCGCTGTGGGTTCGAACCCCACTGGGAGCTCGACTTGTGAGGAAGTGTCGATTCTTACGGATGGCGGGAGGTGTACAGTACTTAGCTTTCGAGTCAAATTATAAGTATAAAATTACCACGGGAACAACTCTAATTTGAATGAAGATAGAGTTATGATTCCTGTGTTCTGCACTTCCTCTTATTGCCCTGTATTATAGTGTGAAGTTTCATTGCAGTCCCTTTAGTAGGTTTCCAGTTATGCTCCAGTCAAGAATTATACCAAGGGCAATAACTCTCATTTAAATTAAGATAGAGTTATGGTTATCACATTCTGCATTTACTCTCATTGCCCTCTATCACAGCGTTGTTTCATTGCAGTCTCATTCATGGTTTTGAAGTTATGCTCCGGACAAGTATTATAAGTATAAGACTACGAAGTGCAATATGAAGACAAAGTTAATGTTCTTGCACTCTGCACTTAAATCTCATTACCCTCTGATATTTGTATGAAGTTTAATTGTATAAAATTACAAAGGGGAATAACTATAATTTTAATGAAGACAGAGTTATTGTTCTTGCACTCTGTACTTCCCATTAGTGGCGGGCTTTATTTATCCCGGGTTTGGAAACATGCTATGGAGAGGAAGCAATAACAGTTTCTTTAGTTTTTCGAACTGTAATACGTGGTTCTCGTTATTTTCGCTATAGTATAGTAATAGTATTTCAATAGAATAGGGACCCACCGCAGGATCAGTTTATTTTTAGACGCGATTCAGAACGAAGTGCAATGCGGTAATTAATAGTTACTGGTTCTCATTAATAGCACATAAACATAAATTGAACTGCGGTCTAAATCATTTGAATCTTGATACACATTATTTGAACCGTGGTACAAATCAGTGATCTGCCTTATAAAAAGCATTTCATCATGCGTCTACATGGCCGAATGGTTTTCCATGTTGCATTGTAAACCTTCGCCTCTCCCCGCTGCGGGTTCGAATCCCACTGGGAGCTCGACTTGTGAGGAAGTGTCGATTATTACGGATGGCGGAAGGTGTACAGTGCTGGTTCTAACCAGGAACATAACATATAATACAATATTCACAGATGTGTTAATAACGTTAATTCAATATTCTCACCATTATTTGATCTACTGTGATACGTATCGCGATACGATGTATCCGTATACCATTATACCGCGATACAAAAACGACGGTCATTACCCATCTATGGTCTTAATATATTGTTTTTATGTTTTCTTACCATGTAGTTATTGTATTCATTATTTTATTTAGATTAGAGAATTGAACGTAATCAGATTTGCATCTATAAACATAAACAAAAACACTCCGTTTATAGATATACCAACAAGGATTGGTGTTTTCAAATCTTAACATTAACTTATAAAATCGCGGAACATAATAACCTCGCATTACGATAAGTTAGAAATTGTGTTAATTGAACAACATTGTGTCTGGTACGCCCCGATTTTATTTCCGTATAATGCGACGGAGATACGTCATAGTTTAATAAGTATATGAAACCTTATACTCTTATACTTAATATCTAGACGGCACCTATATATTCACATCTATGTCTATTATTTCGAAACAGAAGTGTTCATGTTCAAATGTTCTGGCGGGCCTGTGATACTTTGTATCAGTTTTCTTGTTGCCCGCTATCCTTGTGTGACGTTTCAATGCAGTCCATTCAGTACCGTATTTAAAAAAGTTAGTCTCCAGACAAGAATTCTAAGTATACAATTACAAAGGGCAATAACTCTAGTTTATTACGGTTCTTGCGCTCTGCACTTCCTCTTATTGCCCTCTATCATTGTGTGAAGTTTCAATGCAGTTCCATAAGTACTTATTTAGCTATGCTGCGGACAAGAATTATAAGTATAAAATAACAAAGAGCAATAACTCTAGTTTGAATGAAGACAGAGTTACGGTTCTTTCGCTCTGTGCTTTCTCTCTTGCCCTCTACCATTGTGTGAAGTTTCAATGCAATACTTCCGGAGTTATGCTCCGGACAATAATTGTAAATATAAAATAACAAAGGGCAATAATTCTAGTTTCAATGAAGACAGAGTTACAGTTCTTGCACTCCCTATACACGGCGAGGATAATTTTATATAGTAAACACTAGGCGATGATTATTTTATATAGTAAATACTAGTTATATACACGGCGAGGATAATTTTATATAGTAAACACGACACTGACACGGCGATGATTATTTTATATAGTAAACACTAGTTATATACACGGCGAGGATAATTTTATATAGTAAACACTAGTTATATACACGGCCACGATTATTTTATATGTAGTAAACACTAGTTATATACACGGCGATGATTATTTTACTCAACTAAACACAAGTGATATAGACGATAATAGACCTTCTTCTCTACTAAAGGATTCATTGATAGGACTGCTTTCTCTGAAAGACAAAACATGCAACTATTTATCTTGGTGAAGAACTCGAAGCTCGACAATCACAACTGACGCCACCAGAGTAGAGTAACCTAGCACCTTGCTACATGTCATGCTCGTGTGAATCTGAGTGTCTACTGGATGGAAGTTGCTGTCCGGATTATGAGCTCTCTAATATGCTTCAAGGAAAACGATATTACAATTTTTCTGATTTAATCACTTCGGTGGGAAATAAAAGCCGTTCAATACTGGGGCACAAGAGACGAAATAAGTGTTAACAGCAACAAAGTGCTCAGGTGTTCAATTTAAGTGTAATTTTACCAAATGGAATATCCTACATTATGATAGCATCATGTCCCGAAAAAGTTTCAAATTCGGAAGCCAAACATCAGTGTGAAACTGATCTGAACGAATTTGAAAATCCAGACTTTGATGACATCAGTGTCTAAAATGTAGTTCAGAAGAAAATGTGACTACCGAAACATGGATTGTAGATCGTTCAACGTACCGCTGTATGCGTTTCATGAGAACTCTGAACAGCGGTAAAGCATATACACTTCATCTATGGGTGCACAGGAGCGATGTAGCAGCGGATATTTATATGATAATACAAGGGTACGAATTCATTTTAGCTCGACTATTCGAAGAATAAGAGAGCCGATGCAATCACACCGGCATCGGCGTCGGTATATGTCCCAGTCCAAATCGAGCTCTCAGTATAAGCTGTGTTATATGGGCTACCTGTGTGCCGTAGAGCCCAACTTAACATAGCCTTTAAGGTGCAATAATTGTGGTTTAGGTAAACATCTAATCTGTTGTTACGTTTTACTCTTCTTATTCTAAGCTCAATCATATTAGGCCCCCACCCATAACCACCACCACAGCATCCCTCCACCCGAAACCGCACTTTTTATACATATTTCTGGGTATATAACATCCATCCTCATTTGGTGGTTCGTTGAGGGCAGGGGTTGGGTTTAGTAAAAATATTTGGTAAAAGTAAGCATCCAATATGTTGTTACTAAACATATATGTTTACGCTTCTTATTCATATTGGGATATGGGTCACCCTCACATGGGGGAGGGGGAGAGGTTTTGCACTATTAAATGATTTTAAGGGGTATTTTTTTTCTTCAAAATTAATCCTTATTCGTTTTTTGTCGGAAGGCGAAAGTGGGAAAAATGTATTGCAATTAAAAAATATCAGAATAAAAATGTCAACATGGAAGTGAAAACATCAAAATGTATTTACACCAAATATATATTTAAGTATCATAACAAAACATTGCAAAGGAGCAAGTCAATTGTACAACATCTTAAATTATAACTCAGACAAACCAACTAGTCAGAAAAAATGGAATGACTTTTATAATATGAATGAAAATGAATGGGAAATTGTCTACAGTTTACCATTTGAAACAACAAAAGACACATATTTACGATGGCTTCAGACAAGAATACTGCATAGACACGTGGCATAGAATATTAGAAAAATTCTTACGTAACAAAAATAAAGATAAAAAACAATGCTCTATGCACCTTCTGTAACAGAGAAACTGAAACCATTGTACATAGTTTCTGAGAATGTCAAGAAACACAAAATAAAATCTCCGAAATCAACAAATTACTAAGAATAAAACATGTACATATAGACTTGAATGAAACAGCTTTGATTTTTGGTGTCAAAAACTTTCAGTCCTGTGAAAAAAATTGGAAATATTGGAAATAAAGCGATATATATACGGAAGCAGATGTCTAGGAAATAAATTATCATTTTATGTTATGCCTGAGGGGAGTAGTTGATTTAATACTATTGAACAGAATGTATTTGATAGATTAACCGATTAACCGATTCTATTTTGCGATACAAATGGTCATTGTAACATTTTATTGGCGGGAGACTTTAATTGACGCACTACTGACAAACCAGATTTTGTAATGTTTGACTCAAATGAATCGTTCGAAATTTTGCCGTGTGTGTGTGTGTGTAATTCTAAGGTTTATAGTCCGTCCGCCAACGAACACGTCAAGGTATACCTGACGCGATGGGCACAATAGAGTCTGGACTTTGTCGAAATTTTGCCAGATGAATATCCCATAGATAATTTTAGTCCGAGATATTCCCAAGATAAGCGTCATATAAAAGGCAATGCCTTTTCAAATTTTGCAAACAGACTGGCGTACGAATATTAAACGGGCGTATCGGTAATGATGCAGGTATAGGTAAATATACTTTTGTGGGACACAGAGGGTGTAGTCTTGATGATTATTTTGTTGTATCTGAATCTATCTATACTAATTTTACAATGTTTAATGTTCATGATCCCAATCCTTTATCCGACCATTGTATTATTGAATGTACTTTTGAAAACACTATAAGTGATGAACATGCAGTTTAGAATGGTGATGTTGTTGTTGATGATGATCATATAACAGTAGATTGCAAATATATATGGAATAGTTAATCATATCCATGTCATGAACATATAAGAACATACAAATACGTTTCACACACAAACTGGTATTGGCAACAATACGTATAAGATAAACAAAGGCATTCTCTCCCCTTCCTAGATATACAAACAGTTAACATCAATATAGCCTGCTTTCGTTATCATGTTTGTCCTTACGTCGTATACATAGTGCAGTTTAAGATAACGTCAGATTCTGATTAAATAGCATCTCATGTCTTACAGTTACTAATCTTATTGGTGCAACTCCTTATCTTAATTATCTGTGCGCCTTTGGTAAAATAAGGTTACAGTAAGGTTCAGATTCAACTGACTGCTTAAACAACTTATAAGTTATTCATTACCACCATTTCCTTTACTAGTTAGACAATTAATAGAACTTAATCACGTTAGTATGCATGCTGTCATACTAGACTCGGTAACTTTATTAATCATTTCAGTTTTCGTAATTACGGATTCCATACTTACAGATTCTTTACAATAGATCTTATTAGGATTATCGCCTACTGTGGAACACCAGTTTCTATATTTAATTAAGTATATAAGCCTTATTTATAACGGATATAGCGTGTTTTATTATATTTACCTTTTGTTGCATTTTAATCTGCATGTAACATAACGGACCGCCTTTAATGTCACTTGTCATTTAATTAACTCCTGTGATAATAAGCTTCTCAGTGATTCAGATGCGCAAAAAGCGCATACTGACCAACACTGTAAGCATACAGACCAACACTGTAAGCGTACTGACCAACACTGTAAACATACAAACCAACACTGTAAGCGCACTGACCAACACTGTAAGCGCACTGACCAACAGTGTAAGCGTACTGACCAACACTGTAAGCGTACTGACCAACACTGTAAGCGTACTGACCAACACTGTTAGCGTACTGACCAACGTACTGACCAACGCTGTAAGCATACTGGCCAACGTACTGACCAACACTGTAAGCGTACTGACCAACACTGTAAGCGTACTGACCAACACTTTAAGCATACTGATCAACACTGTAAGCGTACTGACCAACACTGTCAGCGTACTGACCAACGTACTGACCAACACTGTAAGCATACTGACCAACACTGTAAGCGTACTGACCAACATACTGTAAACGTACTGACCAACACTGTAAGCGTACTGACCAACAATATAAGCATACTGACTAACACTGTAAGCATACTGACCAACACTGTAAGCGTACTGACCAACACTATAAGCATACTGACTAACATTGTAAGCATACTGACCAACACGGTAAGCATACTGGCCAAAACTGTACTGACCAACACTGTAAGCGTTGATAAATGCAAAAAAATAAGAACGTTGTAAAACAATAAGCAAATATGTATTAATGTTGATTTTAACTATATACATTTAGTTATGTGAGCAATGAAAGTAGATCTGAACGTCAAACAGGAAACGTAGCATTCACAGAATGCCGTTTGTAAACCACGTCACCAAAGAAGTCAGGGTGTGATAGTTCTTGTCCTAGAATTGTTTTTAAATTTTATATTTTAAAAGTAGATCAATGTTTGCAAAGGTTATTCGAATTGTATGCTAGCGGTAACCCTGGTGGAGTAATGTTTTACACCACTCTAACCATAACCTTGTCAGAGATAAATTGATTCAGCTTATACAGAAGACATTTGTTAGAGAAGGAACTACTTTTCTTGCCTGCAGTAATGTCAGGGATTTCTTTACAAACGCCCCTAACGATATTGGCTGATGTTTGTAGAACGTTACCCTTTCCTTTTAGATAATATATGTATTAGATACGGTAAAACAGTTTGCCTACCAAGTTGTTGATATTCCCAAAGGTACTCACGGTGTGCCACCTGTCGCAGATTTGTTTTTATTCTCTTATGGGAGAGATTTTATTTTGAGTGTGTCACCAACGCGTTGCGTTATTGATGCATTTAATAATACATCTCAGTATCTAGATGACATAGATGACATCTCAATAATGAGAATCCATTCTTTGTTCATTGTCCTTACTACTAAATGACTACATACATACTGAGATCTATGACTTTAACGTTGACATCGTTAACTATCCACATTTAGACGGGGGCGTACCTCGTCCTACATCAAACGGAGATTATATCTCCCAGCTCATTCGTTTTGCTCGGTCTTGCAAAGATGTTAAGGTCTGTATGTAAATTTAGTTATACAAAGATTACAAATGCTAAGGTCCTCTCTACACGCTCTAGAAAAATAAATAAGTCGGAAACCCTAGAAGAAGTTGTTCGGGAGACGTCCCCATCTAAGTGAGGATAATTTACAAAGACAAAATAGCAACCATCTCTCTTGTCATAGATGTTGCATATTATTTCTCCATTTTACATCGGGAGATGTCGGGAGATGTAAATCGAGAAATGAAGCAACGGTATCAGAAGTATTAGCTTTGTTGAGTTGAATTTCCTTACGATATATTATTAACCAAGAAAAGGAAGGGTTGTCAATGTTTAATATACCATCCATATACTGTAAGGTTTTATTAAATGCTTCGATGACAACTGCCTGAGTATCTGGTAAAATACTCAACATGAAATCTCTTTTATAGCAATGCAAATACATTTCTGCGAAAGAGGTGCACAGTTCATACCCATTAGGATACCAATGATTCATCTATAAAAGTAGGTATTACAAATCGAACAGGAAATGCAGAGTTCACGGACCACAGTCAACCAAAACACACGTTAAAACAGACAGATCTTACAACAATATAAAGTCAAGGTATATTACATTATAAACATAAAAGGATTTACAATATGGCTACCGCTTTTGACCGGTATGTGGCCAAAAAGGCCGCTGGGGGTTTGAACCAGGTTCTAGGATGCACCAAACCTCACTCTTATCCTATTGGAATCTCAGTGAAACAATACTGTATGAATAAAGACATCCTCGCCATGCTATATCCTCTTACAAACCAGGCAGCATAAATAGGCAGTGTAACAAAGATGATCATGTATATATAAATACGAAAAAAAGCACAGAAAACCACAAAACAAGTACACAATGACTTGGCAGAAGCCAGAGCAACAAAAGAATAAACCATTAGAGGACGACAAGACAAGTTTGGTGACAAACGCCAAACGTAACCATCCTCTCAGGATTTAGGGAGAAGTCATCATAGGGTCCAAAATCTGTCCATTGTTCGTAAAATTAAAGAGGAAAGTAAAGTGGCAAACTGTAAATGGGTCAAGCACTAAACATGCAGTACGATGCAAAATGAAAGGGTCATAACCTCTTTTGATAAGTTTGTAAATCACGTCACCATGGATGTCGGGTTGCCATAGTCCTTGTAGCAGAAACGTTCTTAAACAAAAGTAGATGAGAGATGTTATAGCTGTTTATATTAACGGTAACACTAATGAAGTAGCTTTTTAGCTATACAAGTATTCGAATATTAAAGTCTTCAACTCGACCTCAACATCTGGAAAAACGATTTCTCGGAGAACATCGCCGTCTACGTGAGGATAATTACCAATATCAAAATAAAAATCATGTCTCTTAGCATAGCATTTGCTAATTATTCCTCCATTTTCATTAGAGAAATGTACATCGAGAAAATAAGCGATAGTATCAGGAATATTAGCTTTGTTGAATTGAAGTCCTTTAGGATAAATAGTGTTAACCATAGTAGAACAGAAAGGATTGTCAATGTTCATTCAGTTACCGAGAGTTGACATTAAAGGTATGCCTGAGTAATTGGTGAAAGACTGACTCAACATGAATTCTCATTCAAACCAATGCAAAAACAAATTTGCGACACGTCATTCAGTGGCAGATGTACACCCATGTTTGGTCACCTGACGAATGCTTATTATTTTGTATCGTTTAATGTTACAATTGTTTCCAACAATGTCCGGACGGACACGGAGTATGAATCACGAATCTATCTTTCTAAGCTTGTTTAAAATCACGTTTATAATTCACAACGTCAGCATGCGGAAAAGGCAAACAATAGAGTGGAGCTACATTGTATTTATAGTCGTTTCTTGAGCTGATGTCAACGGTATACATTTTGAAACAATGAAGGCAATATACAACTCTCTTGCAGTCTATTCTTCAGAAACGTTAAACCATTTAGGAAGAAGGCTATAGATATTTTTGACCAGCGAGAACTCCAACTTATTAAAGGATATGAGTGGCCCCCGTCAAGCTATTGGTTTTACTTTTCCATCAGCATGCCTAACTTCTGTTATGCAACTGTAAGGGGTTAACTCGACAGGGGTTATTTTTATTTACAGACATAAACACATCAGAATGAACAAAATGTACTCACCTAATAGTAAACATGTATTTTAAAAAATACGATGCTAGCCTTCCCATTACTATATACAAATACTATAACATTATATCTTATTCTCTCTATCATTTTGCAATACTATTGTAATATTACGGAAGCCTTTCTGGAAGGTAATATTACGGAAGTATCTTTTGAGCTATGACCTGTGACTTACGACTTATGACTTTTGACTTAAAGACTTTTGTTTTATGAAAAGGTAAGCAGGAAAATCTTAAATGGCAAACTCTGTGAATGGTTTGATACCAGCGAGTTAAATTAACAAGTGTTGTTGTTCTATCAAGTATACAGGTGCCTGGTTATACTTGCAGCAGAATCCAGCTAATAATGACTTTTATAATGGATGGCTTTTCATATCCAGAAATTGTTTCCTTCTTGTTTTTCGTTCACGGCATTAAACTTTGCATGCGGCATCTTCAGACAAATATACGAGGATACGACGTGATGCAGAGAGTGCAGGGTACACCGGAAAGTGTTGTCATTGATCGGATAGCAAGATAAATTAAAAACAGTGGTTAGCGCATAGGGTATCGAACCATGTGGAAACGACTGAATGTATGACGGGACAGAGTTTTGCAAATTATGAGTGAACTAGACCCTGCCGGAATCTGCTTGAGGAAGAGGTATCGCTTACTCAGACGAAAGTACTATGCAAAGGGTCCACATTATATATTTCAGGTTGATGGATAAGAAAAACTAAAACTACGTGGACTTCACCTGCAAATGACGATTGGTGGTTACATTAGACGAATATTATGGCTGAAATTGGCATCCAGCAATAATTATTCCTGCTAACATATTTCCTAGAAAATTTGAGAAAGAATGGTATTTCACCACGTGTTCTGCGTTGCTATATGGGAACAAAAAAATAAATATTTTCTTTAGCCATTTTTTTCTATACCGTGATACGTGTGGCCTGCTAAACAGCTTGTTTACGGCAAGAGTATCTCTGATCGACGCACTGACGCCTGGTGGGAAATGTTACAGCGTCAAGAGATTCGAGGGTGCATTTGTTTTTTCAATGATTGACGAGAAAGCAACCGGTTTAATGAAACTGATCCGATATGTTGCGAATATTTAAAATAACGCTTCAAGGGGCTGATCCAAGCATAGCTTGACAACATTGCCCAGCACTGGAACATCCACACTATAAGAGCTCATATGAGCGCTGATATTCCTTATGGCTAGCCAGAGTTTATGAATTTTGAACTATTTCAATTGGTGGTCGGGACTTCGGTAGTCGACCAGGAAGTGCAAGCTTGTATACAGAAGTGCGAGTTTGGTTTGTAGAGGTATGCATCCAACCAGGCACTTACGTCTTCCTGATCGACTTGGTTACCCAAATCTCGACAACCAAATATTTCTGGAACAAACTACATAAAGCAGGACTTGCATCTCCAAAACAATCACTCTCAGCTGAAATTAAAGAGTTGTTATACCTCCTGAAGCCAAATATTTAACTTTCCACATAATAAATTATGTTGAAGCCGCTTTGAACGTATACAGGGAGCTCATTAATATGTATAATTATAGATGCCGAAAGATCTGTTGAGACAGGCGTACTGTTATTGTTAGCAAATCCTTACACATTTAGTTAAATCATGAAAGGTACAGTCAGGACGCACGGGAACGTAAACACAGTGGATCCTTGTACAATTAAATGAAAAAAAGACATGCAAATGCGACAGAGCATGAAATGAAAAAGATGCGTTTCAGTGTTAGCTATTTATATTAGCCAGACTGTACTTATACAAAACAATTTCCATGTCATAAAATTGTTTCGTTTTCCATACAAATGCTGTAATGGAACGATCCCGCATCCTCTATTTCAACTCTGGAATTACGGTTTACATTTCTCAACAGATCTTACGATATGTATTACTGAACATAATATATGATGTAGGAAGAAATTAAAAACGGCGTTAAGCATACATTTTTAATAAATCTATTAAAGCCCAAAAGACTCAGTTTAAACTCTAAAACAGATACGGGGGAAAATGCAGACAAACAAATACAAATGTTACCCTATAGATGTTGTAAACATATGTCAACATATGATGAGATCAGCTGTATATTTATTACTGATTTTGACCTTGAAGAACAGCTATGGCCCTTAAAATTAGAATAGATGTAAACATGTTTACAATTGATGCAAATTATTTAATATATGCAAATTCATTTATGATGATGTGGACTGTTCTCATTGGACGGTTTAAGTGGAGAAGCCTTCAGGAACAGTCTATGGCAGTATATAAACAGACTCTGGGAGCAGCTCAGCAGATCAGTTTCAGTATTCTTCATTAAAGTTAATTTAGAATTGGATGCTTTCAGAAAATATAATTGTGAGAGGATTGTGCTCATTCATAATAACAGTGAATTTGAATATTTATACTAAACCGGAGATATTGGAAATTAATTTAGACTGAAAGGACAATTAACATTTGGATTAAAGAGACACTTACTGTTTTGGATTAAAGAGAAACTTACTGTTTTGGATTAAAGGAACATTGGATAATTTTATTTGGACTGAATTAAAAATTGGATATTAATGAAAAACTGGATTTGTGTATTTTGTAAGTGAATATTTTATGTAAATAAATTTGTTAATTTTGTGTTATTTTTTGTGTTGCTGGTTTCTCTTTTTTTTTCGTTACATTTAAAACTTGTAACAAAAATCAAGTTTGTGGGGTAGTGGGGACGACAATTTGAAACTGAGGAGGATCTGGGTGTTTATCCACAAACCGTATTTTTCTTCTCCGATCATGGCCATATTCTTTGAATCTGGTGATCACCTAAGACACAGGACGAAGCCTACTATTAGGCAATTCGATTTAGAAATAAACATAAGGCTCATTAAGGCAGGTGGCGCTCTACTAGCTACATAAACACATTAGGGATGGGAGCAAATTTATCCATAGGTTATCATTTGTAAGAGGACTGTGATACTGTATTGGTTAAATGTGTCTGCATGATACTATTTAGCCAATAAATAAACTAAATAGATAACCTAAAATCTAACGATTTATGCAAATATTAGACACAAAATCCATGCCATTAGATTTAGAGACAAATAATTGATTTCTGTTTGTTTTCAATCAGGTTTTAGAAAAAGCTCATTTATGGCGGGATATTGTGGCTTTAGGACTTTTATAGAACAGAACAGAACATATTCTTTATTTATGACTTAAACAAATGTTTCTCGTCATTTAGACCTAAATTTCCTGTTCGCCTTTTATACCTACTTTTTCTATGCTATTAGTATGAACAGTAATGACAACAGAAAATAGTAGGCAATTATGAAAGCAGAGTACAGCATTTTTCAGCAAATCAAGGGCCATAACCTGGTTTAAACATGCAGTGACCTTTTTTGCCACTGATCTAGGTGGTAGCCCTATTGTCAACCAATTTATGTTGTGATGTCATAAACCGTGCCTTTTGTTTATGCTCGTAGTTGTTGTAATCTGCGACAAGGACTATCACAACCTGACTTCTAAGATGATGTGATTTACAAACTTCGCAAGATCCTTAGTCATAATGTCTCTCATACAATATTTATAAAACTTGTTAAACAATTTATCAAAAGAGGTTATGGGCATATTGTTAGTGGTTGACCCTTTTACAGTTCGCCACTGCTTTTCTCTTTGATTGTGCGATGACAGATTGTGGACCCTATGATGATGTCTACCCAAATCCTCTTAGGACGGTAGCGTTTGGTGTTTGTCTTAAATCTTGTCTCGGCTTACCCTTAACCATGTTACCGGTTTGTTCTCTTATTGCCATAGCTTCTGCCAAGTCATCGAGTACTTGCGTTGTGGCTTTCTAGGCTTATTAGATATACATGATCATTTATGCGTTTTACTTATACTGCCTAGTAATGCTGCCTTGTTTGTTAGAGAGTATAACCTGGCGGGGATATCTTTTTTACACTGTTCCGTTTTATTGGGATGAAATATGGTAAGAGTGAGGTTTGATGCACCAATAACCACCCCCCCCCCCCACCCCCACCCCCCCCCCCCCCCCACCCCAACCCCCACCAGCGGCCTTTTTTGCGACTGGCCGTTCCAAGGCGGTAGCCCTATTGTCAACCCTTTTATGTTTGCGATGTCATATCTTGCCTTTTATTCATCTTTGTAGTTGTTGTTCGTTTCTGTGCGTTCTTGTGATTGAATGAGGTCCTTGAATGCTGAATTTCCTGTTCGACTATTATATCCACTTATTGTGGATTTCTATGATTGTTTTTGCTTGAATTGTCCTTGAATGCTACATTTCCTGTTCGACTTTTATATCTACTATGATTTCACTGATATATAGCTTTCGACAAATTTGGGGGTGGCATTGGCTCAGAAGATTGGCGCTCGCCTCAGGAACCTAAGATCGTGCGTTTAAACCCCGGTAGAGAATTTAATTAGAAATCATCCATCCACTGACCAATATAAGACTATAGTTTTCTTTAATTTCACTTAGTAATTTCTGTTTATGGTAACCTGCATTTTGATATGTGTGTTGTTAAAGGTTTAACAAAACCTTTCTACTATAAACATTTTTTATACATTTGCTTACTTGTGACTAATGACTTGTGACTAATGACTTGTGATTAATGACTTGTGACTAATGACTAATGACTAGTGACTTGTTGACTAATGAATAGTGACTTGTGACTAATGACTAATGACTTGTGACTAATGACTTGTGACTAGTAACTTGTGACTAATGACTTATGACTTGTCGCTTTTGTATTCTTGGGTAAACTGATGCTAAAATTACTATGTTAAGATAATTATAACTAAGACAAGTAAAACGGTTATACAATAATCCTTAATACTCTCATCTCATACCCACATGTCTGAAGCCACTTTTTATTTGTAAAATGAATGTTTTAGCGACTTCAATTATTTGGAAGTGTACACCAAATTCTGAAAATAAATCATAAATTACACAGTGCTGTCTGCAGATAAATATTCAAAATAATCACTTAATCACTGGGAAGATGCCAGTAAAAGAAACATTGTCAATAACGGATAAGCTCCCAGTAACCTACAAAATTCCCCCTGGGGGGAGGGGGGTCTATAGCCAGCTCAAGGACTAAAACTCCTGTTTTTGAATTTCTTCTTCAGCCATCTGTTCCTTATCTTTACTATATCTTGCTTTTGTGAACGTTACAGCTTTGTCCATTCATGTTCTTTCATGTCTTTGAATTGTTCTAGACTACGGCTCACTAGTATATGGATCGACTCGCAAGTCATACTTGCAGATGCTCGATCCTATACATAATCAAGGATTACGACTCGCCTTAGCCTAGGTGCCTTTCGTACATCACCAGCCAAAAGTCTATATGTTGAAGCTAATGAACCATCACTGTCTCATAGACGGGACAAATTAGCCCTACAATGTGCCATTAAATTAAAATCTAACCCTTCAAAGCCAACTTTCGATAATGTTTTTACTTCTAGTTATGAACTTCTTTTTCGATCGAAAACCGAAGGCCATTCGACCATTTGGTCTTCGTATTAAACCAACGTTAAGCGACACTGAAATCGACCTAAATGTGATTGCCAAATACAAAATACCACAAATTCCACCGTGGACTTTGGAAACACCTACAATTATTTTTGATCTTTGTAATAGTAACAAATCCAGTACAGACCCTACTGTCTTTCAAAGCAAATTTAATGAAATTAAATCGAAATACAGTAACTTTCAACATATATACACCGATGGTTCTAAAGATGGAGATAAGGTAGCTGCAGCAGCTGTTGTTCACAAACACAGCATAAAGAACCGCCTTCCTGACAAGGCCTCTATATTTTCAGCTGAACTTAAGGCAATTGAACTTGCCTTCAATTATATTCAGGAATTTGATGATGACCATTTTGTAACATTTTCTGATTCCAACAAATATCCAACGAGCCAAATAGAATAACAGCCCATTCTGTCCGTCTAATTTTTCATATCCATACAAGTTCGGAAAAATTAATATCTGAAATTTTGCTCCTATAATAGTTTTAAGCGACCATTATCCCATAAGTTAAAAAAATGATAAAAAGAAACCGCCATATAACAATTAAATACAGATCTTATAAAAATGTTCAAGGAACTATTATTTATCTGACCTCTCCGAAAACATATCTATGTTTGAATACCCTCAATGAAACACAGATCTGAATTTTACCAATTGGAATAACGTTTACATTTCTGTATTCAATAAAAAAGATGACAAACCAGAATGGTGAAATGATTTACAAACTTCGCAAGAAACTTGAACACTTCTATACAGTCTCTATCAAACTTGTTAAAAATGTAAAATATTGTGGTCATTATGATGACGTCTACCTAAATCATGAGAGGACGGAAACGTTGAGCTTTGGTGCGCCCTAGAACCAGGTTTAAAACCCAGCGACCGTATTTGCCACTGTCCGTTCCAAGGTGGAAGCCCTATTGTCAACTGTTTAATCATACGCCTTTTAATTGTTGTTTGTTTCTATGCGGCTTTTTTTTTTGGTTTGGGGCGTGGGGGGGGGGGGGGGGGGGGGGGTTGGTTGGTTTTAATATTTCAGGAAAGGTCTCTAAACGAAAACTTATATTTATTATTTTTAAGAGCGAATTACGATATCACTTCTGCTGCAAGCGTCACTATTTTATGTCTTCTACTTTTGTTGTCGGAATATGTATTGCTCAAATAAACAGACACATATCATAAAAACAAAGACCGGATAAAATTTTAAAAACTGACGTAATAAATCAAAATTTCGTTTAAGATCTTCCAAGAAACATTTGATTTCGAATGCCAATGAAGAGAACATGAATAATCCTTACCTTTGGAGGCATATAAATAGTATTAATGTTAATTCGAACTATTACCTAATAAATAAAATGAATACATATTTTGAAACAAAAACTTACGTTTACAAGTTGAAATACAATCGCACGAACCAATTTTAGCGAATTGACAGAATGTAATGAGTCAAAAGTTCTTTCAAATGTTTAATTCGATATTCCATTAATGACACATGATTACGTTATTACACTTTTAAACACAGTGGGTGTAACCAAAGCCATTGGTATTAACGGATTAAGACATTAAATAGTGACGCTTGCAGCAGAAGTGATAGCGTATTCGATCTTAAATAATAAATGCAAGTTTTCGTTTAGGGACCTTTCCTGAATACTAAAATTAAAGATATTTCCAATTGACAAAGGTGGCGCTATCGACGATCCAGAAAATAATAGGTCCATAGCAATGTTATCATTTGTTTCAATGGGTATGTTAAAACATGTCTCAAAACACCTATTTGCGTATTTAAACAAATATGAGTTACCCCATACCTCAAAAGCTGGGTTTCACTAGCAACATTCATGTCAAACAGTGCTTACATATCTTATCCATAAATGTCCAAACAAATTTGACAATGGGAACATAATAGGGGCAATATTTTTCGATCTAAAAATGCATTCTGTATTGGGGATAATACAGTTCTGCTGCACAAACTCACAAAATAAAATATAGGTGAATCTTATATGAACTGGACATCTTACCTCTTTAACCGATCACAATGCGTGGTATCTGACACAGAAATATCTTCTAAAGAAAATGTCTTAAGCTCAGTCACACAGGGATCTGTCCTTGCACCTGTACTTTTCTTGTTATTTATAAACGATCTGACTTCCTATACTGGCGAAACTAGCGCAGCCTTTTTTCAAACGATACAACTCTACATACAGCTCACAAAGACACGTCAGTTGTGAAATCACGTTTACAAACGGGTGTTCTTGGCTTTGTCTCTTGGTGCAATGACAATATAATGCTTATGGATGTAAATAAAATGTTCACAATGCATGTGGGTACTAAACATATGACAAATACAGTAGGTAACATAAATATGATTATATCATTATGAATTATTCATTAATGGAATCTGTGGAGTCACACAAATTGCTGTTGTGGTCTTAACGAGGCGAAATATAGCATTTTAAACTAAATCAAGGGCCATAACTCCGCTGTTACTGGTCCGATCTGGCTGGTGTTCAATCTTGTCCGAGCTTTCTTCGATATTAACAATATAATAAAGTTTGGTAAAGATCGGATGAAAAATGAATGCCCTATCGTCTTAACGAGGCAAAATATAGCGTTTTTAACTAAATCAAGGGCCATAACTCCACTGTTACTGATCCGAACTGGGTGGTTTTCGAACTTGTCCAAGCTTTTATTAATATTAACAATCTGGTAAAGATCGGATGAAAATAGAACGCCCTATCATGTTAACGAGGCAAACTATAGTATTTTCAACTAAATCAAGGGCCGTAACTCCGCTGTTACTGGTCCGAACTTGTCCAAGCTTTCATTGATATTAACAATCTGTTAACGTTTGGTAAAGTTCGGTTGAAAAAATGAAGGCCCTGTCGTCTTAACGAGGCAAAATATATCATTTTTAACTAAATCAAGGGTCATAACTCCGCTGTTACTGGTCCGATCTGGCTGGTTTTCGAACTTGTCCGAGCTTTCATTGATATTAACAATCTGTTATAGTTTGGTAAAGATCGGATGAATAATGAAGGCCCTATCGTTTTAACGAGGCAAAATATAGCATATTTATCTAAATCAAGGACAATAACTCTGCTGTTACTGTTCCGAACTTGTCCAAGCTTTCATTGATATTAACAATCTGGTAAAGTTTGGTAAAGATCGGACGAAAAATGAAGGCCCTATCGTCTTAACGAGGTTAAATATATCATTTTTAACTAAATCAAGGTCCGTTGTTACTGATCCGATCTGGCTGATTTTCAAACGTGTCCGAGCTTTTATTGATATTAACAATCTGGTAAAGTTTGGTAAAGATCGGATGTATAATGAAGGCTCTATCGTCTTAACGAGACAAAAGTTAACGACGGACGACGGACAACGGACGGACGACGGACAACTCGCCATCCCATAAGCTCTGCTGGCCCTTGGCCAGTAGAGCTAAAGAATAGAAGAAAGACAGAGACTTCAAAGTGTAACATGAACCCCAAGCAAAAATAGGCATTACAATTTATTTATAGTAACACACGTTCGACTTCAACAAAACATTTATTGAAACCTTTGTCATACTAACGCGACCTTTTGCTCTCCGAGGTCAGTCGTGCCGCTGCCAGGATGTTCACTATATCTTTGGACTACAGTTGTATTGTTTTGGGGAAGATGTACCAACTCAAACAAAGACCGCATAGTTAAACTACAAAAGTATGCAGTGAGGTTTATTTTAAAAGCTGACTTTTTAACACTATCTTAGCAAATGTTTAAAGATTTAAATTGGCTATCATTCCCTAAACGTGTTCAATATTGCACATGCCTAATGGTTTACAGATCATTAAATGGTCAGACACCAGAATAAATCAATTAACTATTAATAAATGCCTCAAAAAACTACGATATAATACAAAAGAAAACTTGCATTCCTCTTGCTTTGATAATTCGTTTTCTGTATCTGACGTCATAGTTCTCAAAATGGCGATTTCCCTGAACAAACTTCAAACAGTCATGTCTTCCTTGAAAATTATCCGATTTTGATCATTCTTTCAACAGTTTAAAAGGTATAATATCTTGGAGAAACATAAATGAAAAGGAGAGAAATATATTATAAAAAACATAAATCTTTGAATCAAAAGCCGTTTATTTCTGCCTTTGTTTTATAAATATGTGTCTCCTTTTAATTTTCTGTTTACGTGATCCAGCCTTAATTACATTAAGCGATTTAAAAACTTATATTAGCAGGATCTTATAACAGATATTTCGGCAATAAAACATGTTTAAAAACATCATTTACTGAGAAAATGCGATAACCTGCTTGAAATTACCTATTAAATGTTTTAATTTTACAATATGCAGACATTTCAAGCCAAAATTAAGGTTCTATTTCATACCCCAGCCAATCCCGTTTTCGCCTCTTGGAGTTAATACTCGGACTACGTAATGTCTTCTAAGATAGTATATAATCATTGAATCAGAAGCGGTTTAT
>JAWPHD010021028.1:0-29532 GCA_037043455.1 Cyrtodaria siliqua | reverse complement strand
TGTTATGCGTTCGCCCTACAAATAATGCCGCACCTTCAACCAAATTTAGCGTTACTTAAGCCATGTTATGTGATAATTACAGGTGAATACATGGTGGAGCAGTGCCTTTCAGCGATAATAGCCCCCGGAGAATGATAATGGCCCGAGGGCCATTATCGTACTTCGGGACTATTATCGCTGAATGGCACTGCTCAGCCATGGATTTACCTTTTTATTACATGTCTACCTAAATATAAGCTAATTTCAATGAGGTGTATGACTGGACTGATCTTACAAAATCTTAAAAGATCTTAAAAATGTTCATATTGGCAGAATCCTCTCGATGAACAATGAAAATGATCAAAAATAACTTTTTTTAGAAAATGGTTGTGATAGATGTACCGTTGGATTGGAAATAACAAAAATAAGAAAATGAGTCATAGTGTATCGAAATCGGTCACATATTTTAAAAGTTATGGATAGTTAAAATTTCCTATTTTTACCATGTCGAGTCTATGACGTCGGTATTAACGTTGGTGACGTCACCGTTTTCAAACAGGAAGGCCATTATCATTATCGCTTTTTGGCCCTCGGGCCGAAATGTGATAATGAGTCGCGAGACTTCATAATGCAACATTTTTAATAACAAATTTGTTACTATATTTAGGTAGTCATGTAATAAAAGCATATAGCTATATGATTACATTAGTTTTGTCACATTGTTGTACACACAGAAAGCATTGCATAACATATAATATAATAATATAATATAATATAATATAATATAATATAATATAATATAATATAAAATAATATAATATAATATAATATAATATAATATAAATATAATATAATATAATATAATATAAATATAATATAATATAATATAATATAATATAATTAATATAATATAATATAATATATATATAATATAATATAATATAATAATATAATATAATATAATATAATATAATATAATATAATATACATAATATAATATAATATAAAAATAATATAATATAATATATATAGAATCTTAAACGAGTTCCCATTTCATATAAGATTTATGAAACGAGCTATGAATTATTTTAATTTTAACGAGCCTTTTGGCGAGTTAAAATTAAAAATAATTCATAACGAGTTTCATAAATCTTATATGGAATGATAACGAGTTTAAGATCCTTTTTATCATATAACATTGCAATCAAATAAGTAAAAAATAATTCAGATGGACATAAAACCGCCACGACGTCAGACACACTTTAGCGCCAAAACGTCATAAAATCAGGCAGAACGTTATGTGACGTCGCAACGTCACGTCACACACAACGTTGAGTATCAAAGAGTTCGTTTTTTATCTCTTTACAAAAGGTGTTTTACGACGACTTTAACAAAACTGCACACTGATTTGTATAACTTTCATTAGTTAGTATAAGCTGTGGTAAATACTAAGTTTATGACCTAGATCTAGATGACTTTATAATAAATAAAATAGTTTCAGTCAGTAAAACCTGCGTAGTGTTACAGATTCAACTCAACCAATTAAAATCGTTCCAGGTTGTATTACACGTGTGTCATACAACAGAATATTACATGGGTGTTCGACACTGCTAACAAGGGACGTTATGTGATAAAATATAATATAATATAAAAATAAATATAATATAATATAATATAATATAATGTAATGTGATATATATATGTAATGTAATGTAATGTAATGTAATGTAATGTAATGAACAACGTAATGTAATACAAGGCTGACACAATGCAGTGAACTCTAACTACAACGCCCAGAACTATTTCAATTTTGTTTTGTGATTTTCAAAATACTCGGTGAGGACAAAGGTTCGCTGCCTCCATTGCAATGGGAAATATCGCATGTCTTTGTTATTGGTGTACATGGTATGCAAAAATGAGAATATTTGCACCATATATCTTCTTCAACCCATACACACATTGCAGAAACTCACAAGCGTATGCATATACATTGTCAGTAACACACCATTTACGTTGCTATTCTGTATTGGCTTTCTTTAGAATATGTACTATATTGTTCAACTTGTTATTGAGAAAACAGAAAAAGCATTCTTATGTAAACACATGTGTCTTCGTTATATACATACACATATTGCTTTTTCTTTTACATATAGCATGTATAGTGAAAATAATCATTTAATAACATCTAAACAATACAAATCGAAACAAATCACACCACACACACCATATACCTCACACAACACACGGCATACACTTCACACCACACACAACATGCACCTCACAATACACACACCCACCATACACCTCACACTACACACACCATATACTTCACACTGCTCACACAATACACTTAACACTAACAACACCACAAACACACACACGCACGCACGCACGCACGTGCGCACGCACGCACTTACGCACGCACGTACGCACACACACGCACGCACACACGCACACACGCACGTACACACACACTACCACACAGACACACACACAGACACACACACACACCGTATACCTCTCACCACACGATACTACACTTAACACTAACAACACCACACACACACTACACCCATCATACACCTCACACAACACACATGTACCATACACCTTACACCATACCCACCATACTCCTCACTCACACCATACACCGCATACCACAAAACTATACAGCTTACACCACACATACCACATACCATAACTCACAGCACACACACCATACACCTCACAAGCACAATATTCCTCACACCTCAAACACCACACACCATACACCTCACATCACACAATACCCCTCCATACGCCCTACACAACACCACACTCACATTGTTACATATTGCTATTTATAAAAAAACTATATATCAGTATAATTATGTCTATGACTATTCGAACCATTTCAATGATCACAGCTGCGCCCTGTCGCCATAGTTACCATTACACTATTTAGTATATAGAGGATCGTACATGAGTGACTGTATATTATTGAATATAAAGGCATTTTCTGTAGTTTTCCATGCGCAGCATTTTGAGAGATTTGCAGGAATGTTGCTCTTGATGTCTAGTTGTATTTATTGTCTTTTTTTCTTTTCTTTTTTTTTTTTTAAATTTTTTTTCTTCTTTTATTTTATTTATTTTTTATTTTTTAAAATTTCTTTTTATTGTCTTTATTTACATAAATGCCCATTATTAGAAACATACATAAAATAGGAAAATATAAAGCATTTTGTAAAAATTTAAACAAAATTAAAAACTTTAAGCATAATGGTAGGGTTCCGAAAACCATTATTAAATCTAAATATGCATGGTGACTTATAATTTTAATTGCATATATTGTCTTACTATATGTTCAAATAAGTGCCTAGGAAGTTTGAACAAATTCTGTTATTAGGAACATAACAAAAAAGGAAAATATACCATTTCTATATAATTTCATACAAAACTTGGCCTTTTAGCATAGGGGTAGGGTTTCAAACACATTTTCTAAACAAGCATGGGGACCTAACATTTTTATTGGACATTTTGTTTTTATATATGTTAAACTATGTGCTTAGAAAGTTTAAACAAATTCTCTTATTGGAAACATACAAAAAAAAAAAGAAGGAAATTGTATCATTATGGGCTAATTTGTGCATACATTGTGGTAATGGTCTCAACAGATTTTGTAAAAAAATATAGGTTTTACATAAAGATGAGCTTTAAATGTTATTATAATTAAATGTTCTTTACTTTAATACAATTTTAGCAGTATTATGACCAATGAATAAATGATTAGACTTCAAAAATGTCTTCTTTAGCTATTTCCTGGACTTGTTCAACCTTTTGGACAGATTGACATGATGGTGGCATTACACATTATTTTTTAAAATTTTAACTATCAAGGTGACCTACCGTTATTTTTGCCTTTTCTGTCTATATATATAACAGACTTACTGTACAAAAAGTTTAAAGGAAATCTCTTATGCAGAAAAAACTATAGAACATGTCTTTAATAATCTCTTTGCGAAAATAATATGATACGACACTCCCAATAGAAACAAATCTTTGTATCCAAGGAGTTTATTAAAGTTCAAATAAAAAGTCACTCATGTATGATCCGCAATATAAAATTTGAATATATAGTGTTAAGGGTAAAATGCAACGAAAAACCTAATGCAATACTAGCAACAACACTTTTTATAAATATAATCAACACGTTTATTCAAACGGTACAATAGAAATTATTCACTTACATAAATGTGGTTGTGTAATCCCAGCCAAACATCAATGTACACGTGGTTTTGTAATCTCAACCAACCATCAATGTACATGTGGTTGTGTAATCCCAACCAACCATCAATGTACATATGGTTTTGTAATCCCAACCCACCATCAATGTACACGTGGTTGTGTAATACCAACCAACAATCAATGTACACGTGGTTGTGTAATCCCATACAAACATCAATGTACACGTGGTTTTGTAATCCTAACCAACCATCAATGTACACGTGGTTTTGTAATCCCAACCAACCATCACTGTACACGTGGTTGTGTAATCCCAACCAACCATCAATGTACACGTGGTTTTGTAATCCCAACCAACCATCAATGTACACGTGGTTTTGTAATCCCAACCAACCATCAATGTACATGTGGTTGTGTAATCCCAACCAACCATCGATGTACAAGTGGTTGTGTAATTCCAACCAACCGTCGATGTACACGTGGTTGTGTAATCCCAACCAACCATCGATGTACACGTGGTTGTGTAATCCCAACAAACCATCAATGTACACGTGGTTGTGTAATCCCAACCAACCATCAGTGTACATGTGGTTTTGTAATCCCAACCAACCATCAATGTACATGTGGTTGTGTAATCCCAACCAACCATCAATGTACAAATGGTTGGGCAATTCCAACTAACCATCAATGTACACGTGGTTTTGTAATCCCGACCAACCATCAATGTACACGTGGTTTTGTAATCCCATCCAACAATCGATGTACACGTAATTGTGTAATCCAAACCAAACATCAACGTACACGTGGTTGTGTAATCCCAACCAACCATCAATGTACACGTGTTTGTGTAATCCCAACCAACCATCTGGTTGTGTAATCTCAACCACCCATCAATGTACACGTGGTTGTGTAATCCCAACCAACCATCAGTGTACACGTGATTGTTTAATCCCAACCAACCATCAGTGTACACGTGGTTTTGTTATCCCAACCAACCATCAATGTACACGTGGTTTTGTAATCCCAACCAACCATCAATGTACACGTGTTTGTGTAATCCCAACCAACCATCAATGTACACATGGTTGTGTAATCCCAACTAACCATCAATGTACACGTGGTTTTGTAATCCCAACCAACCATCAATGTACATGTGGTTGTGTAATCCCAACCCACCATCAATGTACATGTGGTTTTGTTATCCCAACCAGTCATCAATATACATGAGGTTGTGTAATCCTAACCAACCATTAATGTGCACGTGGTTGTGTAATCCCAACCAACCATCAATGTACACGTGGTTTTGTAATCTCAACCAACCATCAATGTACACGTGGTTTTGTAATCCCAACCAACCATCAATGTACACGTGGTTTTGTAATCCCAACCAACCATCAATGTACACGTGGTTTTGTAATCCCAACCAACCATCAATGTACATGTGGTTGTGTAATCCCAACCCACCAACAATGTACATGTGGTTTTGTAATCCCAACCCACCATCAATATACATGAGGTTGAGTAATCCTAACCAACCATTAATGGGCATGTGGTTGTGTAATCCCAACCAACCATCAATGAACACGTGGTTTTGTAATCCCAACCAACCATCAATGTACACGTGGTTTTGTAATCCCAACCAACCATCAATGTACACGTGGTTTTGTAATCCCAACCAACCATCAATGTACATGTGGTTGTGTAATCCCAACCAACCATCAATGTACATGTGGTTTTGTAATCCCAACCCACCATCAATGTACATGTGGTTTTGTAATCCCAACCAACCATCAATGTACATGTGGTTGTGTAATCCCAACCAACCATCAATGTACATGTGGTTGTGTAATCCCAACCCACCATCAATGTACATGTGGTTTTGTAATCCCAACCAGCCATCAATATACATGAGGTTGTGTAATCCTAACCAACCATCAATGTGCACGTGGTTGTGTAATCCCAACTAACCATCAATGTACACGTGGTTTTGTAATCCCAACCAACCATCAATGTACATGTGGTTGTGTAATCCCAACCCACCATCAATGTACATGTGGTTTTGTAATCTCAACCAGCCATCAATATACATGAGGTTGTGTAATCCTAACCAACCATCAATGTGCACGTGGTTGTGTAATCCCAACCAATCATCAATGTACACGTGGTTTTGTGATCCCAACCAACCATCAATGTACACGTGGTTTTGTAATCCGAACCAACCATCAATGTATACCTCCCGCCATCCGTAAGAATCGACACGTCCTCACTTGACACGTCGAGCTCCCATTGGAATTCGAACCAGCAGCGATAAGAGGCGAGATAGTTTAGACGCAGCGTATGGAGTATCCCGGCCATGGAGGTACCTCGAACGAATTGAAGCAGACGGACAGAAACAGGAGAAGAACATTCAGGAATACATAAAGGCAGAACTAGACTGGCTCTAGGATGACCACTAAGATTAACGGACATATAAAGACAGAAAGACAGACGGTCGGATACAATCATCTAAACTTGTTTATGGTAGACAGACGGAATTAGAAAGGCTAACGGAGAAGGACTTACCGTTACCGTAAACATAGAAAAACCTTTGCAAATGTTATTATCGTAACCCTGATCTACTTTTAAAATATAAAGTCATTTAAAACTTTTGCGAGAAGAACTATCACAACCTGATTTCTTTGGTGTCGTGATTTAACACTTTGTACGATTCTTGGTCATGAACACTTTCATACAGTCTTTATCAAACTGGTTAAATGTTTATCAAATGGAACAGAATATTTTATTTCAAATCCAAACTGCGGTAAGGGACGACTATGATAATATAATAATAGTAATTAAAATGTTTTTCAGAAGAGGTTATGACATTTTGCAACGCACTTCAAGTTTAGTTTAGGTGACCCATTTACCGTTCGTCACTATGCTTTCTTCTTTAATTGTACGATGACCAGACAGGTAGTGGACGACGTCTACCTAAATCTTGAAACGGATGGTAAAGTTTAATGTTTGTCTTTATTGTCTTTTCGTATCCTCAGCGGTTTATTCTATTGTTTTTCTAGCGTCTGCCAAGCCGTACTTGCTTTGTGGTTCTCTATTCTATTGTTTTTTATATTCATATTTCATGACCATCTTTGTTTCATGCATTGCCTATCAATTCTGTCTAGCTTTTCAAAGGATTTCTTTCATCGACGAAGCCCACGTTTGATTACGTTATCACTCCATTCGTCATTTAATTGGGATGACTATAGTGAAGAGTAGGGTTTGGTGCACCCTTGAACCCGATTTAAAGCCTCAGGTATATTTTGCCACTGACTGTTCCTATGTGGTACCCCTATTGCTAACCCGTTTGTGGTGCCACATATTTTGCGCTTTTATCTTTCCTTGTGATTGTCTTTTTTTCGCTTTGGTTGACTGTTTTCTTTTGACTTTTATACCTAACTTTACTGGCGGACGAACAAACAAACAGACACGTTGAATAAACAAGCAAATTCAACTCTATATAAAACTGATCCAACAAGGGCCCCTAAGCTCCCAATTAAAGAAAAAAATGAACCGATGAACCAAGGTTTCTTATAAGAAAAGAAATCAAAAAAAAAAAATCAATTATAAAAAAAAAATTTAAAAAAAAATAACTCTTTATAAAACTGATCCAACAAGGGCCCCTAAGCTCCCAATTAAAGAAAAAATAAACCCATGAACCAAGGTTTCTTATAAAAAAAAAAAAATTAAAATTTAATTTTTATAATTTTTTTTTAGAAAAATTGAAAAATCGGCGGGGGATAATACAATATCTGACAGACATAGAGACAGACTGACAAACAAACTGACTGACATGTAATACAGTTGGTATATGTTTGTCCGTGCGTTTCTCCGTTCGTACGTCTGACCTCAGTCCTTGAGTGGAATTTCTTACTTCTAACTTCTAACTTTATAGGGAGAAACGTGTTCACTTGCCAATATCGAAGTTACAATTTAGAAGATAGAATTACTTCCCCGGCTTTCTTAGAGGATTGGTGTTTGTGGTTATAAATGTATCGCGCATGTATATTGTTACACTGATGAACGGGCGGATATTATACAAAGAGTATCTTACATGAGTAATCATTCATTATTGCATTTATTAAACGAGTTTGCTAACGAGTTTAATAAGTTCCATATAAGAGCCTCGGTTCCGAGAAAAGACACTTATACCTCCGGTTGGAATTCCCTATCTTCACCGGATACCCATGCAAGATTCTTATAATCTTCGTTTCTTTATATTAAAAGTTTGTATATTGTAAAATTAAAACATTTAATAGGTAATTTTAAACAGGTTATCACATTTTTTCAGTAAATACTGTTTTTAAACGTGTTTCATTGTCGAAATATCCGTGATAAAATCCTGCTAATATTAGCTTTCCCATCGCTTAACGGAAGTAAGGCGGGACCACGTAATGTGTATTTTTTAAAACGGTTCGACGTTTATAGTTGAGACTGTCGTCTGTTGACTGACAATAACGACTACCATTTGTATTTTTATAGCATTGTTTTGATCCGTTTCCTGTTCCTCGTCAGATCTAATCTTCATCGAGACATGATCGGCTTCAAAATGATATATGATGGGTCTTTGGAAGATTTAAGTTCGCCTGAAATCCTTGTCTTAATCTTCGACGAGCGTGTACAACGGGAAAATGAAGTAAAAGCTTTCTTGCATACCGGATAAGGCTATGGAAAGTCTTATATTCATGGGTAAAGATAAAAGTCACGCGCGCACCAACATCCGGTATGCAGGAAAACATGCAAAACGTTAATAGCTGGCGGCGTCAACGCAAAACATGTCTCGGATATGCAAGAAAAAGAATCTATCATGGGTATTCGGTTCAGATAGGGAATTCGAACCCTCGGTATAAGTTTTTAATAGGACCTCGGCTAAAAACACTTATACCTCGGGTTGGAATTTCATACCCATGAAAGATTCGTATAATCTAACGGGATCCGATGCATTATACAGAAAACTCCGATCGACAACGCACGAGGGAATTTAACCCTCGGTATACTTGTTTTAATCGGAACCTCGGCAGAGCCTCGGTTCGAGAAAAAGACACTTATACCTCGGGTTGAAATTCCCTATCTTCACCGGATAACCATGAAAGATTCTTATAATCTTACCCAGCCCTTACCCAGCCTAATATTCCTATTACGGCAGGTTAATTATTGCGAGTTTAAACTTGGAAGGTTTGTAAGATGTGTCCATGCGTTCTAGTACAACATTAGTGTTCTATAGGCAATTAAAATAATTATAAATAGAGTATGAAAGGAGAAATTAGAATAATAAGACCTTTAGTAAGCTAGGACATTAGGTTTAATTATTACTCTTAAAGAGGGCAATTCAATTTCAGCGACACACACTGCACATTTTGAAAAGAATCCAAGGGAGAGGTCTGCTGCAGCTGTCGAATTATTTGTTACATGCCATCACTAATTCTTAGGTTGTTTTGAATAATACGATAAACACTGGTTTGTACGTATTTCACATAAATACAAAAAAAAGTAGATATAAAAGTCGGAAATGTAGCATTCAAGGACCATAGTCATACATGAGTGACTTTTTATTTGAACTTTAATAAACTCTTGGATACAAAGATTTGTTTCTATGGAGAGTGTCGTATCATATTATTTTCGCAAAGAGATTATTAAAGACATGTTCTATAGTTTTTTCTACATAAGAGATTTCCTTTAAACTTTTTGTACATTAAGTCTGTTATATATATAGACAGAAAAGGCAAAAATAACGGTTAGTCACCATGATAGTTAAAATTTTAAAAAATAATGTGTAATGCCACCATCATGTCAATCTGTCCAAAAGGTTGAACAAGTCCATGAAATAGCTAAAGAAGACATTTTTGAAGTCTAATCATTTATTCATTGGTCATAATTCTGCTAAAATTTTATTAAAGTAAAGAACATTTAATTATAATAACATTTAAAGCTCATCTTTATGTAAAACCTATATTTTTTTACAAAATCTGTTGAGACCATTACCACAATGTATGCACACATTAGCCCATAATGATACAATTTCCTTCTTTTTTTTTTGTATGTTTCCAGTAAGAGAATTTGTTTAAACTTTCTAAGTACATAGTTTAACATATATAAAAACAAAATGTCCAATAAAAATGTTAGGTCCCCATGCTTGTTTAGAAAATTTGTTTGAAACCCTACCCCTATGCTAAAAGGCCAAGTTTTGTATGAAATTATATAGAAATGGTATATTTTCCTTTTTTGTTATGTTCCTAATAACAGAATTTGTTCAAACTTCCTAGGCACTTATTTGAACATATAGTAAGACAATATATGCAATTAAAATTATAAGTCACCATGCATATTTAGATTTAATAATGGTTTTCGGAACCCTACCATTATGCTTAAATTTTTTAATTTTGTTTGAATTTTTACAAAATGCTATATATTTTCCTATTTTATGTATGTTTCTAATAATGGGCATTTATATAAATAAAGACAATAAAAAGTAATTTTAAAAAAAATAAATAAAGAAAAAAAAAGAAGAAAAAAAATAAAAAAAAAAAAAGAAAAGGAAAAAAGACAAGAAATACAATTAGACATCAAAAGCAACATTCCTGCAAATCTCTCAAAATGCTGCGCATGGAAAACTACAGAAAATGCCTTTATATTCAATAATATACAGTCACTCATGTACGATCCTCTATATACTAAATAGTGTAATGGTAACTATGGCGACAGGGCGCAGCTGTGATCATTGAAATGGTTCGAATAGTCATAGACATACTTATACTGATATATAGTTATTTTATAAATAGCAATATGTAACAATGTGAGTGTGGTGTTGTGTGAGGCGTATGGAGGGGTATTGTGTGTGTGTGATGTGAGGTGTATGGTGTGTGGTGTTTGAGGTGTGAGGAATATGATGCTTGTGAGGTGTATGGTGTGTGTGCTCTGAGTTATGGTATGTGGTATGTGTGGTGTAAGCTGTATAGTTTGTGGTATGCGGTGTATGGTGTGAGTGAGGAGTATGGTGGGTATGGTGTAAGGTGTATGGTACATGTGTGTTGTGTGCGGTGTATGATGTGTGTAGTGTGTGTGTGGTGGTGTTAGTGTTAAGTGTAGTGTCGTATGGTGAGAGGTATACGGTGTGTGTGTGTGTGTGTCTGTGTGTGTGTGTGTGTGTGTGTGTGTATGTGTGTGGTATACGGTGTGTGTGTGTGCGTGCGTGCGTGTGTGCGTGCGTGCGTGCGTGTGTGTGTTTGTGGTGTTGTTAGTGTTAAGTGTATTGTGTGAGCAGTGTGAAGTATATGGTGTGTGTAGTGTGAGGTGTATGGTGTGTGTGTGTATTGTGAGGTGCATGTTGTGTGTGGTGTGAAGTGTATGCCGTGTGTTGTGTGAGGTATATGGTGTGTGTGGTGTGAGTTGTTTCGATTTGTATTGTTTAAATGTTATTAAATGATTTTTATTTTCACTATACATGCTATATGTAAAAGAAAAAGCAATATGTGTATGTATATAACGAAGACACATGTGTTTACATAAGAATGCTTTTTCTGTTTTCTCAATAACAAGTTGAACAATATAGTACATATTCTAAAGAAAGCCAATACAGAATAGCAACGTAAATGGTGTGTTACTGACAATATATATGCATACGCTTGTGAGTTTCTGCAATGTGTGTATGGGTTGAAGAAGATATATGTTGCAAATATTCTCATTTTTGCATACCATGTACACCATTAACAAAGACATGTGATATTTCCCATTGCAATGGAGGCAGCGAACCTTTGTCCTCACCGAGTATTTTGAAAATCACAAAACAAAATTGAAATAGTTGTGGACGTTGTAGTTAGAGTTCACTGCATTGTGTCAGCCTTGTATTACATTACGTTGTTCATTACATTACATTACATTACATTACATTACATTACATTACATCATATTACATTAAATTACATATATATATCACATTACATTATATTATATTTATTTTTATATTATATTATATTTTATCACATAACGTCCCTTGTTAGCAGTGTCGAACTTACATGTAATATTCTGTTGTATGACACACGTGTAATACAACCTGGAACGATTTTAATTGGTTGAGTTGAATCTGTAACACTACGCAGGTTTTACTGACTGAAACTATTTTATTTATTATAAAGTCATCTAGATCTAGGTCATAAACTTAGTATTTACCACAGCTTATACTAACTAATGAAAGTTATACAAATCAGTGTGCAATTTTGTTAAAGTCGTCGTAAAACGCCTTTTGTAAAGAGATAAAAAACGAACTCTTTGATACTCAACGTTGTGTGTGACGTGACGTTGCGACGTCACATAACGTTCTGCCTGATTTTATGACGTTTTGGCGCTAAAGTGTGTCTGACGTCGTGGCGGTTTTATGTCCATCTGAATTATTTTTTACTTCTTTGAATGCAATGTTATATGATAAAAAGGATCTTAAACTCGTTACCTTTCTATATAAGATTTATGAAACTCGTTATGATTTATTTTTAATTTTAACTCGCCAAAAGGCTCGTTAAAATTAAAATAATTCATAGCTCGTTTCATAAATCTTATATGAAATGGGAACTCGTTTAAGATTCTATATAGCTAGATCTTTATTTCCAATTTCCAATAGGCTTAAAAGCCCATGAGGATACAAAATTCAATTACAAAGCATGACAACAGTGTAGTTATTACAAACAATACATGTTCAAATATGCAGTTTATCTTAACTGAGCTGATACAATGAGAAGGCGTTTACATAACACTTCCTTGCATAAATAAATTACAATTCATCACAATTTCCTTAACACATATATTACATACATTATATTCAGAAATAGCTAATTTCTGTATAGTGTTTCGTTTCGTAACTTAAATGCTTTTAAAACAAAGGTACACAGTTTGCGAATATATATCTTATTTTGTGAGTTTAGTAATTCCAGAAACTTGATCATATTTGGTCTCTTATAAAAATATTTAGGAATATATTGCTTCCTTAACATTATGTATGTTTGGCATTCCAACACAAAATGAAATTCATCTTCAAGTTTATTACAAAATACACATATTCTATCGCTTACAGGAATTCTATTTGGTTTAACCCACCTACCGGCTGCAATTTGCAGTCTATGAGATGACACCCGTAATTTAGTTAGTGCTTGACACATTTTGAAAACATTTATATTATCTAGATATGATTGAAACTGAAACTTTGCAATGTTTATATAAAAAAACTGCTCTAGTAGAATTTTCTAATCGACTATGCCAATTCTGAACAAAATTGTCATTTAACCTTTGCTTTAATATTGCAAGAATTTTTTTATCGTTACCAACACTTTGTTGTAACCATGCATCATACAACCCAAGCGAGGACAATAAGTGTTTCAACTGGGAAACCCAGTTTATTTTTTGAGGATATATTTCACATTCATTAAGCAGCATGTTATAAACAATTTTTACATATTTACGATCATGTACTCTCATGATTTTTATCCAATATTTAATTATTATAAAATATCTTCTTGTAATAAATGATGTTCTGCCAAGTTCACCATATATGAAATCATTTTGAGTTGTCTTCTTAACACCCAAAATGTGTTTACAAAACTGTAAATGCACTCGTTCAATTGATATAGCTTGCATAAATCCCAACACTTCACAACCATAGTTTAAAATTGGAGTTATCAATTTATCAAACAGATCTAATTTATGCTTTGGGGATATAAATGTAAATTTGTATAAATATCTATTCATTTTAAAAATGGCTTTTTGCGCTTGACCAGCAAGAGTAGTTTGTGCTTCTGCTGAAGACCCTCCAGTAGAAAAGACTATACCTAAATATGTGAACTTACTAACTATATCTAATGGGGCACCATCATATATAAAAACTAAATTTCGTGGTAGCATTGCGCCCTTTCTAAATACCATAACTTTTGTTTTAGTACAATTTACTTTCAATCTCCATTCTTTACAATAGCTAGATAGTATATTAAGTCCATTTTGTAACTCTGCTGCAGTGTTAGCAAACAAAACTATATCATCTGCATATAACAGCATAACCAAACATATTAATATCTAAACCTTCAAAGCCACTATGTATGAATGCATCTTCTATATCATTTAAATACATATAAAACAACAATGGAGATAGGCACTCCCCTTGCCGAACGCCAAGTACACAGTAAAATTCATCGCTCAACTGGTAACAGTATTTAACTTTAGACTTAACACATGAGTACATTGATTTAATGATATCAAGAATGTTTCCCCGAATACCGAACTTTGTCAATTTGTACCATAAATTATCACGCACAACATAGTCAAAAGCTTTAGTAAAATCAACAAATGCACAATACAATTTCTTTCCTTGATTTAAAATATGTGTAATTAAACCACTTAAAACAAATATATTATCAACAGTACTCATGTGCGATCTAAATCCAGCTTGTGCTTCAATTAGAACGCTGTATGTTTCTGCCCACTCCGATAATCTATTATTTAGTGTACGTGTAAATAATTTGCCAAAACAGCTTAATAAAGTAATACCACGGTAATTTTCTACATCATTAATATTGCCCTTTTTGTGAAGAGGAATAACATACCCTTCTGACCAGACTTCTGGAAAATACCCAACCTCAAACACTTTATTAAACATTTTACAAATAACTGGTGATAAAATAGTTTTACCATGAATGAACATTTCATTTAATAACATATCAGGTCCAGACGATCGATCTGAATTCAGTTGCTTAATTTATTTTATAATCTCATCCTCAGTAAAATTCACATTCAACTCTTCAAACATTATGTTAAATTCATTATTTTCATACCGTTCATTAAAATATACAACATCTTCATCTGGAACAAAGAACTCGTTATTTGGACTATTAATAGCTTTAAAATATTGTTCAAAAGAAGCCAATGGTGCATTTGTTGGCTTAAGTCCCGATGCTTCTTTTAACATATTCCAATATAATTTTGCATTTTTATATCTTGCGTTTACAAAAGCAGCTGTTTTCACTCGATCATAATCCGTCCTACAATTTCTAACAGTAGATTTATAAAGTGACCGAGCTTTAACCATATTAATTCTATTTATGTCACTTTTACTTTCTCTATATTTATTCAACTTTTGTAAAAAGAGAAACTTACTTTCATGACACTCATCATTATACCACGGGTTTACTTTTTCATTGTTAAATACAGGAATATCCGCTCTAACATCGTTATTACAACTAAATCTGCGCTTAAAAATTGGTGAAGAAACATCTTCAATAATGGCATTAAAATCATGAATACATGAATTTATATCCCCCCTATTCGTACACTGTTCTATTTTTTCATTTAAAGCATTCAAATTACCACTAATTTCTTCTGTATTGAAACTCTCAATAAAATCACACTTCTTATCGTTGTTCCATACATATTTATAACTTAATCGTTCATAACTGTTGTTTACGAGCGACGGCTCATTGTTTGGATTACAAAAATTTAAAGAAAATGTTATTAAACAATGGTCCGACAAAATATTTGGCTCTCCAACTTCAAACTCACTAACATGTGTTAATAGATTCTGCGACGACAAAACATAATCCACTACTGAACTACCCCTACTGCCTAGAAAAGTATTGCGACCGACACCTTTATCATTGCCAAATCTACCGTTTAAAATACGCAAAGAACTCTGTTTACACAAATCTAATAAAAGTAACCCATTGTTATTCACATGACCCTTATCCTCAGAATAACGCGGCAATTCAATATCAGAAATATAATCATCAGGCAACATATGCATATGAACATTGTTATCGTTTATGACATAATCAAAATTAGTGGATGTACGACTATTAAAATCCCCGAGAATTAACATTTTGCACTCATTTATACTTTTATTTTCAATACATGCAATAGATTCTAATAAGCGATCAAAAATATTGGTTTCAACCATTGCCTGGCGGCTACTGTCATCGGGTAATACATATGTTAAACAAATATATAAATCACTACTAAATGATAATCTTTTACCCTCAATTTTTACCCAAATAATATATATTATATTATATTATTTTTATATTATATAATATTATATTATATTATATTTATATTATATTATATTATATTATATTATATTATATTTATATTATATTATATTTTATCACATGAAACTGCTTGTATTCCGTATAATATACCCATTACGTATTTCCTTATATTAACCATGTGTAATACAAGGCGACCGAAAATTAAAAATTAAAAATTAAAAAATTTCAAAATTAAAAATTTCAAAAATAAAAAATTTCAAAATTAAAAATTCCAATTTTTGTCAAAATTAAAAATTCCAAAATTCTCAAAATTAAAAATTTCAAGAATTAAAAAATTTCAAAATAAAAAATTTCAAAATTAAAAATTCCAATTTTTGTAAAAATTAAAAATTACAAAATTCCAAAATTCTCAAAAAAAATTCAAGAATTAAAAAATTTCAAAATTAAAAATTAAAAAAATTCAAAATTTCAAAATTAAAAATTAAAAATTAAAAAAATTCAAAATTTCAAAAATTTAAAATTTCAAAAATTTAAAATTTCAAAAATTAAAAATTTCAAAATTAAAAATTAAAAATTTCAAAATTTCAAAATTTCACAATTTCAAAATTTCACAATTTAAAATTAAAAAATTAAAACATTTCAAAATTTCAAAATTCGAAATTCAAAATTTTGAATTTGAATTTTTGAATTTTTGAAATTTGAAATTTTGAAACTTTGGAATTTTGAATTTTGAAATTTTGAAATTGGAATTTTCAAAATTCATGTGATAAAAAGGATCTGACACTCGTTGTCATTTCATACAAAATTTTATTAAACTCGTCCAGGAATTTGTTATTAAGCTCGCCAAAGGCTCGCTTAATAACAAATTCCTGAACTCGTTTAATAAAATCTTGTATGAAATGACAACTCATGTCATCAGATCCTCTATATATTATATTATATTATTTTATATTATATTATATTATATTATATTATATTATATTATATTATATTATATGCAATGCTTTCTGTGTGTACAACAATGTGACAAAACTAATGTAATCATATAGTTATATGCTTTTATTACATGACTACCTAAATATAGTAACAAATTTGTTATCAAAAATGTTGCATTATGAAGTCTCGCGACTCATTATCACATTTCGGCCCGAGGGCCAAAAAGCGATAATGATAATGGCCTTCCTGTTTGGAAACGGTGACGTCACCAACGTTAATACCGACGTCATCATAGACTCGACATGGTAAAAATAGGAAATTTTAACTATCCATAACTTTTAAAATATGTGACCGATTTCGATAAACTATAACTCATTTTCTTATTTATTTTATTTCCAATCCAACGGTACAACTATCACAACCATTTTCTAAAAAAAGGTATTTTTGATCATTTTCATTGTTCATCGAGAGGATTCTGCCAATATGAATATTTTTAAGATAAATAAAAAGGTAAATCCATGGCTGAGCAGTGCCTTTCAGCGATAATAGTCCCGAATTACGATAATGGCCCTCGTCATTTTCATTCTCCGGGGGCTATTATCGCTGAAAGGCACTGCTCCACCATGTATTCACCTGAAATTATCACATAACATGGCTTAAGTAACGTTAAATTTGGTTGAAGGTGCGGCATTATTTGTAGGGCGAACGCATAACAGCCGCGTAACGTAGATGACGTCATGTAAGCAACACATTTGCATTGTATTGTATTGTATTGTATTGTATTGTATCGTATTGTATTATATTATATTATATATAATATATATATAATATTAACATGGCTTAAATAACGTTAAATTTGGTTGAAGGTGCGGCATTATTAGTAGGGCGAACGCATAACAGCCGCGTAACGTAGATGACGTCATGTAAGCAACACATTTCTCTTACAAATTGCCGCCGTATACAAAGTAAATTGACAGCATTAAAGTGAAACTATCACATCGTAACAGTGTTATGGGATAAATAGAATCTTACATTCGTGTCTTAAATAAACTCGTTGGATAAAAAGATAGGATAATCGACAGAGCCTCGTATCCTATTATTGTACCGAATTTGTTAATTGAATGAGTGTGTCAGTTTCTCTATATTTATTCATGCAGTATATGAATATTTAAATGTAACTAATTGCGTTTTTTACGGGGGGGGGGGGGGGGGAGGGGGGAGGGGTTCTCACTAAATTAGATGTGGGTTTTGGTCCTCTGCTGTCACTGTCACTGTCGCTGTCACTGCATTATCATCGAACACATACCTGACCGGATTAACATTTCAAGTAGCTATCCCGCCAACAGCAGTTCAAATGTTACAACATATGTACATCGTTTTTAAACATACTGATGAGATATATATACTGAAAGGAAGAAAAAACGCGACACGGGAATTTCCGCTAAATATTGTATATACTACACAATTAATTCCATATATATTCCAAGGAAATTCCATGATATCTTTTTTTCCGAAAGGAAAGATCTTATGTAGCCATGTTCCATTCGATTAACAGCAGCTTATTGTACATACAATATATAGCGGAAATTCCCGTGTCGCGTTTCTTTTTCCTTTCAGTACTGATTGTATTGTATTGTATTGTATTGTATTGTATTGTATTGTATTGTATTGTATTGTATTGTATTGTATTGTATTTTTTAGAATCAGTGAAAACGCGACACGGAAATTTCCGCTATATATTGTATATACTGCACACCTAATTCCATATACATTCCAAGGAAATCCCAAGATGTTTTGTAAAAAAACAAGTTGCAGTTAGTTAGGGAAAGGACACAACTGTGATGCTGTAGACGTTTTAATCACAGTACACGTTGTAGCAAGATATTCATAAATGTTGAAGTTCCTCTTTGAAAAATTGAGCCAGTTAAGTACTGTACTTAATGTAAAGAATTTGCAAAATTTTGCATCCTAGGTTTGCTCACATGTTTGAGCGAAACGCGTACTCTGTCAGTAATGAAACTTTGCAGTAATACTATTTGCTGTGTTACGTGTTTTTTTAGTCTTTTTTCCGAAAGGAAAAATATTGCGTAGCCATGTACCATCCGATTAACAGCAGCATATTTAAATACAATATATAGCCGAAATTCCCGTGTCGCGTTTCTTTTTCCCTTCAGTATATATAACTTGCATTCTTTGAGAATCCAATCTCCATAGGCGGTATACAAACGGCTTTAACCAGCCAGGCCAAACCCCAAAACTGAAGCGTTGAATTAAGAGTTACCAACTCGTAATTCATTTTACACATATTCAATCACGGGTATTTTAAGAATCAGTGAAAAATACTATCATGAGTTTTGTAATATACATTAGTGTATGACCTGAACACCTGGATAGAGTCTTGATAAACGGTTTTATAGTGTAATTTTGCCGTTATTTGGCTGGTTAGTTCCTTTCAAAAAACATGTCTTGTCTATTCTAAATGAATACTTATGCCTTATACTGCAAATGGGTGAGTGTTGGGCATTTGTTGACGACTACCATCTTGTATGTAGTGTTTTCTTTGCCATAGCATGATGGTTGCGAATTATGCTTGGACAAGGACTAGTTGTACAGACGGGAATAATAGGTATTAGGTACGACGGTTTCTACTCTATAGTGCTGCCACACTGGAATATAAAGCACATTATATCAACACCCGACCGACCAGTCCCATATGCTGAATATATACATATTATAATCTTTCGCCACAGATTATTCCATTTCAAATAATGGCGATAATACGCGGTGTTCGGTGTTATTGCAATATCTTTACAGAAGGCATTCGTGTCAGAAGCCATTGTTACGCCCTTGTGTCAACAAAATGCCTTTTAAATAATGTTACGGATATTGTTGTGCATATAAACTGAAACGCTGAAACGGGTTTCAAATTGCAAATGTCAGTTATATAACATGCTTCAAATGTCAATGTCAGCAATGTTTTGAACGTTATTTTATTACCTATAAAAGTCAATTTATGTGACAGAACGCGTCATTCGTAATAATAAAATAATATTAACACACGACAATCTCTGACATCGACATAAGAATTAGAAATAACAAGAGCTGTCGGAGAACAGCGCAGCTCGACTATTCGATTTTTCAGAGAATAATAAATTATATAGCTAGTATATACCATCAGAAAACAAGGCTAAAACAATGTGGGGTGGGGTTGGGGGCGCAACATAGCTATGTGTAAGAACTGACTAAAACTACAGAGAAATATGTAAAAAAAAAATATATATCAAGTTTTGAGTGGGTTGGGGAGAGGTGGGGGTGGGGGAGAGGTGTTGGCGGGGGGAGTGGGGGTGGTTAGGGCAATATATATGTGTAAGAAGCTATGTAAGAATTCACCAAAACAACAACAAAATATGTAAAAAAAAAATTCAAAAAAAATCGAGGTGCCATTTCCAGCGAGGTAGGTTTCCATTAAAAGTCGTTTAAACAGTAGTTTTGAATAAATGATAGGATATATAATACAGTATTGTTTTAATAAAACAAGAATTACAGTATAGACCTAGATTGATCATTTAATTTTAAATGCCAAGTGAATTGTGGGAGGGGTATTGAATTTAAAACACAGGAAATGTTTGAACTCTGAGTTTTAGACACCAGTTTTGAGTATACGATAGGATATGCGTTTTCAATAAACTAGAATAACAGTATAGATTGATCTTTGAATTAAAAATTTAAATGCAAAGTAAATTTAAGGTCGAAATTGTGGGAGGGGTATTGAATTTGAAACACAGAAAATGCTTGAACTCCCGGTTCAGAGAGAACTTGAAGAATTTTGACATTTTCAGTTCAGATGCCGAGATGTTTATGAATTTATATGTGTGGATGAATTACGTGGTGTTTATTTTATTACAAATATATTGACAAATTCAAGCCAAATTTCAAATTTTGATTGAACACAAATTAATGAAGCCTTCAAACTTGATCAGTAGCAGAAGAATTTATTTCCTCAAAATTAATGACGATATCTGAGTACAACTAACGTTATACATATAATAATTTAATAAATAATAATATTTAGGTAACTAACGCAATTGAACCTGCACTTATCTGCTCAAGGATCCTCATTGGTAGAGCAATTTAAGGTACCTAAATCCATGGTCGGGAAACAAGAACTGTGACATTTAAGCACAAATGATAGTTTACATTGCAAATGACAGCCATTTCTGATAAAAAAAATTCAGGAAAACATGGAAATATTTTTTATTTGTTGATGTATGAATCGATCTGGGATTACTTCTATCATATGCGCATTAAAATGCTGTTTTTAGCGATACATTTACTTTCTCTCATGTTTAAATTGTTGAGATCATTCGGGAAGTTTGTTTAAGTTAAGCATTGATAGAAATCACGAATGCCAACTTTTTCACGGTAGCAAAAATCGTATATTATTATCGGTTATTTGAATAGTTTAGTTTATTTCATTCAGGACTGTTATTCATTCGATCTTTGGAGATCGCTGAGCCCAATACTTATATTTAGTTATCGGTGGTACATTTTCAATTTCATTTGTTTTCTTACTTAATTTTCGATTTGGTTGTTCCACTACTCCGACCGATAGAAGGCTCTGGGTATTGTTTAACCACTCATAAGATATGTTGTCTGCTTTTTACTTTTGGCTGTTACTTGTGATATGCAGGCTTCATAACCTGCTCCCAACTAAATTCCATTTTGTTTATTTTGCTCTTCGGGGCATAGTATTTTGTTAGATATTGGGACCATACACCACTGGACATGGGGGAGGAAAATCTCTATGCTCACAGCCTATGCATGCCGTCTTCGGGATGGTTAAAATTATGTACTATTGATTTTATGAATATTGAGTTCCACTCAACCCGGTGCTAGAGGGCGTGAGCGGTAGCTAGCATATTTCACTACCGTTCATGAACAGTCTCAATCAAACCGAGACTGCAATATTTTGTATGTGTCGTGTTCGGCCGTTTCCGAAGGTCCATTATCATACTCTTTTATTATAAATTTACGAGTGGCGTCAACTAGAATAGAAACGAGCACTATTATGATATCACGTTGGCTGTTGTAAATCTATACCATTTATTTCTTCGAAAACAAATCATATCAGTGATTCATTTTAATGTTCCCCAAGGAAACCGGTGGAATATAGCTTCGGCGATGTCCATGGATACGTCTGTCCGTTCGTAAGTTACTATCTTTGTGCTTGTCTTTCGCATGTATGGGTAGATTTTAAACGTACACACAATCTGGACGTTTTTAGCAAACATTAAAGGAACATACGGCAATCTTGAAGTGTTTTGAATGGGTGTTTCGATTTATATATCCAGTATCTTTTTTACTTTGACCCTTGTAACGTTTAAATAAATCAAATTTAAGTATTCACTATTTCATCTTAATAATCAGAGCTCCAGATAAGGTGCGTATTTGCGTAAATAAAATGGTAGAAAAAGCAATATAAATACAAAACCATGCGTATTATAACGCAAAAGAAGTGTTTGATACGCAATTCCTCGCAAATTGCTTGCATATTTGCAATTTTTCATTTCTAATCGATCGCGTATTGGCTCGGAGTTCTCACAATATCTCGAAACAAAATCAAATATAGGTAAAAGACAGAAACTGTTCCAAAATTCAGTTTAATTGTGCGCGATTTACTCAATTTTGCCTGCGCACTTTTTATATCATGTAGGCGCTCGGCGATCTAAATCAAGCGTCGGTTAAAAATGTCGGCGAATGTAAACAAACGAAAAAAAAAAAAATCAAAAAAAACCACAAATAAATATAATTAGTATCTGTTTTGTCCACAGTAAGTCAACGGAGGCAAAACAAATTTAAAAAATAACCTTAGATGACATACTATTCAATGTTGTCCAAGATTCACAAAGCATTGTTCAAGATATTTTATCTGATGTGTTGGAAAACGTTGATCGTAAAACGCAACAAAAGCACTCTGGGAACCGTGTAAGTAAAAATACCGTAAATGACTCAAACGTGAGTACCATGTTTGATTATGTGGTTTCTTTGTTGTTGGTTAATTTTACAAGGAAATACCCAATTGAAAACATCCGGGTAAGGTAAAAATACCCAATTGAAAAGTAAATGATGAGGTAAAAAAATTATATGTCCAAATCCTTATCTGGAGCTCTGGTCTTATTATAATAAAAGTTTTTATATATTATTGGGGCAGTAATATAAAAAATTAGAAACATGCAAAAACAAATGAATTAATACCAGGGTCCGACAAATCACATGCCCGGAGCCTGCGGGCTACCAAAAGTCGATGTCCGGACTACCATAAATTTCATTCGTGAACCTGACGGGCTACTACAAATTTCCTTTTGCAGTAGCCCAGTCAAAACCAGATTTTACCCTAAAATACTGTTTCACAGTTATTTAATCAAGATAAGATTAGAAAGTCACGCGCTAATAACCAAGTTCACCAGGTGTTAAAACAACACGAGCAATGCATCGGCAGTGTTTCTGCAGGTCTCAATTTTTTAGGGATCATCATTGACCCCCTATGGAATAAACTGGGGTCATTTTATATATATATAGTGGTCATATTTTTTGGACATGCATTTTGATGAATAGACCATGTCAGATCTATAGATATGCATTATAAGTTGATTAGCAAACGTCTACTTGCCCTCAGACTAGTGTTGGTTATCGGTTGAAAATTCATGATCGATTATCAGAAATTTCAACCAACCGATGATCGATCATTCATCGATTAAACATGGCTTTCATAAAAGACACAAGTTTAAGCCTTTTCAGACTATAATGAAGCAAATAAACACATTTCAAGTATAATCTGGTCATTACATTATTGAATGAAACTGGCCAAGCATTTATTTTAAGTAAAAATTAAAACTCATTTTATTAGCTCGACTATTCGAAGAATAAAAGAGCTTATGTAATCACCCCGGGGTCGGCGTCGGAGTCGGCGTTGGCGTCGGCGTCCCACATCAAGGTTTGCGTGTAAGCTGTGTTTACAAGTCTATATATCTTACATTTCTTATCCTAGCACAACCAAATTTGGCCATGGGCTTCTTTATAGCATTATCTTAAGGGCTGCATAAGCAATTTTGGTTCAGAAACCCATGGGCTCCAATGGAACCCAAATTATAATAGCCCATAAAATGTGTCCCATTTCACAAAACTTTTTGCGTGTAAGCTGTGTTTACAAGTCTATATCTCTTACAATTCTTACCCTAGCACAACCAACGTTGGCCATTAGCTTTCTTATAGCATTATCTTAAGGGCTGCTTAAGTAATTTTGGTTCCTGTAACCCCTGGGCTCCCATGGAACCCAAATTCTGATAGCCCTTAAAATGTGTCTGTTTCACATCAGATTTTCCTGTAAGCTGTGTTAACAGGTTTATATCTCTTACATTTCTTGTCCTAGCTGAACTAAATTTTGGAATTGGTTTCCTTATAGTATGTTGTAAAGGGTTGGATAAGTAATTTTGTCTTCTGCAAATTCTGGGCTCACATGGAACCCAAACTGTGATGGCCCATACAATGTGCAATAAAGGCAGATCTAGGTTTGCATGTAAGCATGTATATATCTATAAGTTTGGTTTGGGATTACTTATAGCATTATGCATTTTATACATACTTCACCCATATTGGGGCATGGGCTCCCTCCTCCCCTCCCCCCCCCGCCCCCACTCCCACCCCGCTCCACATATTTCTTTTTTAACTTTTTTTTTTTTTACATATTTCTGTGTTGTTTTAGTCAATTCTTACACATATATATATGTTGCCGCACCCACCACCCCACCCCCGCCCACCCCCACCCCAATTTTTTTATTTATTTTTTTACATATTTCTGTGTTGCTTTTGTCACTTCTTAAACATGTTGCCCACTTCCCCACCCCGCCTCCCTTTTTTTTTTTTTACATATTTCTGTGTTGCTTTTGTCACTTCTTAAACATGTTGCCCCCTTCCCCACCCCCGCCTCCCCTCCCCGCCACTCCCAACCCCCCGCCCCCACCACACACTCGGAACTAGATTTTTTATTTTTTTTATTTTTTTTACATATTTCTGTGTTTTTTGGTCAATTCTTACACATATGTTGCTCCCCTCCCCCCCCCCCACTCCTCCTCCTCCCCCTGCTTCTCTCCCCCCACCACACACACACACACACTTGAAACTCTTTATTTTTTTATTTTTTTTACATATTTCTGTGTTGTTTTGGTCAATTCTTCTGTACGTCCGTAAATTGTTTTTGTAGCGACTACTCCTCTGAACTACATGACATATTTTCACGAAACCTTACAGAAATGATGCCCATGAAGTCTAGTTGATCCAAATCTCATTAAAATCAGATCCAAAATATTCGCTCCACTACTTTCCGCTATTTAGATCTAGATGATCTGGACAACAGTTTCACTAATGCAAACATTTGACGCGAAGCGTCGTTTATAAATAAGATTGTATGGGAGATTATACGTATTTCATTGATAAAGTATGTGATTTCATGTATATCATGTACATGCTAGTGCATTATTCCAAAATCAGTTTAAAAACGCAGCGATGTTCGAGTCACAATCCAGTGTCATTAGCTTTCGCGATTCCAAAAGAACTAAGTTCAGGGTTATAAACTTTTGTCAGTGTTATATATCCTTACCAGTACTGCTTAAACAATCAAATGGAAGACCGAATGTAAGCTACATGCTGTCTTTTTTAGCTCTACTGGCCAAAGGCCAGGAGGGTTTATGCGATCACTTTTCGTCCGTCCGTCCGTCTGGCCGTCTGTCTGTCTGTTAGCAATTTTATAAAATCGACATCTCCTCTGAAACCGCTTGAAGGATTTTAATGAAACTTCATCACAATGTTACCTGGGAGGGCTCCTCTAAGATTTGTGTTTTTCGCGGTCGCCAGTCATCCAAGATGGCCGCCATGGCTAAAACTAGGTCAAATTTAAGGAAATTTCAAAAGACATCTCCTCCGAAACCACTTATTCCGTTCTACTGAAATATCATATACATGTTCCTTGGGTTGGCATTTATCAAGTTAGTGTTTTTCGTTATCGTCGAATGATCAAAATGGCCGCCACGGCGATTCAAAGTTTACATAGAGTTACATAGGAAAAGGTTAAAAATGACATCTTCTCTGAAACCGCTTGAAGGAGTTTGATGAAACTTAATCACAATGATATTTGGGATAGTCCCTCTCAGATTTGTGTTTTTTGCGGCCGCCAGTCATCCAAGATGGTCGTGTCACAAAATGTCACGGGTAGAGCGTATTGGTCGTACATAGCTCTTTTAAGTTATCAGTTACACCCTAATCTATTGTTCGAGTTGAAACAAATTCACAATTTCATGATATATTCATGTAACACGTAAAAGCGTGCACATTTTAAGTGGCTTCCAGAGAGGCCGTGTTATAAGTTTTATTTTTGTGCTAATGCATGTAAACGTATAGGTCTATCTTCCTTAAACGGCAAAATTGTATAAGGGGCCTCTCGTGTAGATTCAATACTGCATATTTAGCCACGTTTGTCACGGACTGAAGGGGGGAAATAATGGTTTGGGCGTAATGTTTGCTATAAAACCCATTGTCTTCTAGTTCTTGCCGGGATTGATCGATAGTTACTGTGTTTGTAGTAGAGGTTGGACGGCAAAATTCACAGGCAACATGTGGTCCGTATTTATTTTATTAAATTTATCGTACATTTGTATTCAGTGGGCGGCGCCATCTTGGTTGGCGGTTACGACATCCGGTTAGCATTGATGTTTCTCAAACATTAACTTTAGACTAGCATATGATTTTGAAGTTACTTTATTAGATGTAATTATTGTAATTGATCATTAATTGTAAAACAATATTAATTTGATAACCGTGGATAATAGGTGCATTAGTTAACGTTGGCGTATAACTAAGTGATTGTAATACACGATTGTTAACATTAGTTAACAATGAGATGAGTGACTAGGATAAATGTTCGACGCGTATGCATAGCGTTGTATAATGTGGTCATTAGTTGACATGCGTGCATGCATAACTCAGTGAGTGTAATATACGAGTGATTTGATAATGTTTATATTACATGTATTAGGGGCATTGATTAACAGCGACGTACATAGCGTATACATGGCGTTGTAAAATATGTATACATTGCTACTCATCAACATTGCTACTCATCATAAGTACAGCTTACATATATTTATTGAATAATGATTTGTTTGAGTAATGATAATTATGCAAGATTGTTATGTTTGTCAACCGACATCTAAAACGTATGTATAATTACAGCCTAAGCCATCCAGGGTTGGATATAAGCCATCCAGGTTTGGATATTCCGGAGTGGAGCTAGGCGTCCACGGATAACGTATTACGAGCGGTGGAGACGGTCCCCGTACCTGCGCAGCATGGCCAGGTTTTACTAGCGACGACCCCCGGGACACATGGTGGGCCCGTTATCATTCCTCACAGGAGGAACATCACCCACAATCTCAGTGGAGGTTAACCATCATTACATCGCGTCATCCACCCTTACAGAAGGCATTTGATGACAATCATCCATTGAATTCGCGCATCATCATCTTCATGAGCTGTCGCGCATCACAGTTATCGCGCTAGATCATAAATCAACATTGTTATAATTTTAACAACACTTTAATGTCTTATACATCAGTATGTATAACAATACTAAGAACGTCTTAAACGTTTATGAGAACATTCTTTTCATAGTTAATCTGTGTATTCGCTTGTTTTTTTAGATAATTGTATATATATTAAACATATTTTAAAAGTTTCATTAAACTTATGTCAATGCATTCACCGTCATTGATTCTTTCCTGAGTTAGCACCAACCACTAGGGTCATCCTGTGACAGGCCGCCATGGCTAAAACTAGGTCAAATTTAAGTAAATTTCAAACGACATCTCCTCCGAAACCACTTATTTCATTCTACTGATATATCATTTACATGTTCCTTGGGTTGGCCTATATCAAGCTTGTGTTTTTCGTTTTCGTCTAATAATCAAAATGGCCACCACGGCGACCCAAAGTTTACATAGAGTTATATAGGAAAAGGTTAAAAATGACATCTTCTCTGAAACCTCTTGAAGGATTTTGATGAAACCTAACCACTATAATATTTGGGATAGTCCCTCTCAGATTTGTGTTTTTCGCGGCCGCCAGTTATCCAAGATGGCCGCCATGGCTAAAACTAGGACAAATTTAAGGAAATTTCAAACGGCATCTCCTCCGAAACCACTTATTCCATTCTTGTGAAATATCATATACATGTTCCTTGGGTTAGCCTCTATCAAGTTTGTGTTTTTTGTTATCGTCAATTAATTAAAATGGCCGCCATGGCGACCTAAAGTTTAGATAAGAGTTATATAGGAAAAGGTTAAAAATTACATCTTCTCTGAAACCGCCTGAAAGATTTTGATGAAACTTAAGCACAATGATATTTGGGATAGTCCCTCTCAGATTTGTGTTTTTTGCGGCCGCCAGTCATTCAAGATGGCCGCCATAGCTAAAACTAGGTCAAATTTAAATAAATTTCAAACAACATCTCCTCGAAAACCACTTATTCCATTCTTGTGAAATATCATATACATGTTCCTTGGGTTAGCCTCTATCAAGTTCGTGTTTTTCATTATTGTCAAATAATCAAAATTATTCAAAATGGCCACCACGATAACCCAAAGTTCACATAGAGTTATATATAGGAATCATATTTCTTGGGTTGACCTCTGTCATGTTAAGGTTTTTTGAATCACATCATGCAAGTAGAGCGTCTACAGGCCCTCTTTGGCCTCTTGTTTCTACTTGAATTGTTTTGGACAAATACAGTGATGGAATGTCCAGATAGTGGGTGGGTTGGTGGGAGGAGAGGGGTAGAATCTTATTATGTTTTGTTTTTATTTACTTACCTTTACTGTATTAAATAATAATGCATTATATTAATTTAGCAGCATTGTATTAATTTAACAGTATAAGAGTTTAATAAAGGGTCCCTGTCCTGGAGGTTCTATTTAAAATTTGGAGGCATTATTTAAACACATGAAACTGTATTGAGACGGCCTAACGCATGTCGGGCTACCAAGGTCAGTTTCTGGTAGCCCACAATTCAAAGATGTGTCGGACCCTGAATACAATTCTTATAATTAACATTAATGATTGATCAAACGCAGTTATGTAGAAAAACAAATGGGACGCCGCTAGTTTGTGAAAAAACAAGATTGTCATGTGTCCCTTTGAATTTGCGTCTCGATTTATTAATCCAGGGTTAATTATTGCGAGTTTAAACTTGGAAGGTTTGTAAGATGTGTCCATGCGTTCTAGTACAACATTAGTG
>JAWPHD010021027.1:0-29545 GCA_037043455.1 Cyrtodaria siliqua | reverse complement strand
ATTTCACATATAGCGGCAAGCAGCAAATGCCTTAAGGTTATAATAGCGTAAATGAGTCTCCATTGCCCTTCCATAGTAAAGTTAGAATGTTGACAACCTGTTAAAAACTCAAACCTCGTTAGAATTCTGGGAAACTTATTTTATCATGCAAATAAACATGTCTGCTATTAAACATCAACAAGGAAATAGGGGCTTTAATACCTTCTAAGAAACATTTCTTCAGTTGTATACTAACACCGGGTCAAAGGTCAACACTATTTTTACCCCTTGCAATTTCATACCCTGTCTACTTTCACTTCTCAAATTTATATAAAAAACTGTCAAAAACATGATGAGCTGCATTTTCAAATATCAACAACATGTCCAGAATACAGTTATAACCAAAAAATAACAGGAACCAGCACTAAAAAAGTTTTTAAAGAAAAAAAGATTAGCACTCTTTAATACAGAACTACTTTCGACAGCACCAGGCGAGCACATCCTGTTGATTTAGTGTAATTAGACCTATAAATGCATCTCTTTTATTTATTATGTTTTCTTAATTATAATGATACATTTGTTGGATGAGGCTTATGCACTCAGATAGTTAGATACATTTGGTTAAATCAGTTTAATAATGCGTTTAGCTTAATTACATATGTTTCTAGTCATAACTGCATTAGAAATAGTGCTATTGTCGTTACTTAATAGCCAAGTAAATGTGCTACTATTATCTAGGAGTACAACATTATAACATTTCTTTGAAATGCAATTAACAAATAATTTCTAATGTAGTTATATTTAGGGAATTTTAACAATACATGTTGTTCATCTTCAGTAGAACCCATGTTGAAATGAATACATGTCGTATTATCCACTGGTGTTTCTGGTACAGTGTACCTTCCAGTTTCAATATGAAGTTTGTGACATTTAGTGCGAAATCTAGCCAACTTACGCCTTTCTGTATCATTATGAACCTGTTGAAATATATATATTTTTTTGGAATGTGCGTAGTTTGTCACTGGAGTTTACACCAGTATGCCATTTGCGTACATATTGTGCTCGTAAGCGATGTTTTATAGTAGCGATGTCCCTATTGTGACATTTAGAGGGATCATGGGTTAAGTGGAGCATATTAACATCTTTTAAAATGGATGCATGTAAGCCAGCAAGGTATCATCATATAACTTAGACCAGTATTTGATCTAGTCTTGGCCAGCTAGACCGTATCATGCATATGTCTTACTTGCAGATATCAGATTAGGCCAATTAAAGCGCCCACTAGCGATTAGTCCAATTCATTCGCGCGTTTTTTTCACGTGCATAAAGTTGACGTTTGCGTGACGTCATGTTGTAAATACAAGTACAACGTCAATTGTTGATGCACCTGTTACCATTTTAGACGTCACATGCTGCTTCTCAAAAGTTGAAAGTAAGAAATTATTATGAAATTAATTTAGAAATAAGTGTTTTGAAAGTCTCGTTGAATCTCAAAATCTCGCCAAAATCGCCCAAAACGAGAGGGCGATTTTAAACGTCGTAGTTTCCCCTACAGTACAGGAGCAGACAAGTCATTTCACGTGCCTGAACCGCATAACTCAAACATAAATAATTGGGGTTGGAGGCAACGTAGTTCCCATTTTGCAAGCACGTGCAGATGCGCGGATTTTATAGTACTCTATTTAGAAACACTAGTTTAAAGCTTATACTAGATGGCAAAGAAAACAAATCATATCAGAAGTCAGTTATTATGTCGGAGATTTATAAAACAATCGTGTTGACAGGTTTTATTGAGATATCATAGTCGGAAATCGCGGTACAAATGCGAAGATCGAAAAAAAGTAGTTTTTGTTTTCTTCGAAATTGCCAATGTTTCAAAACGGGTACAAAAATTGTATATTCTTAAATATCAAGGCTGCTCCCCTACTGCTAGTCTCTATCATCCAGACACACTCAAGCTGACTGCGAGCGCTAGCGAGCGTCTGGACTCACTGTTCTTTAAACATGTTGACCATTTTAAAGAAGCTTTACTCCAGACCATCGTTTGTACTTCTTTGAGAGAAGTCTCGCGAGATGTCTGGATGACCGAGGCTATATTTGATCAGGAAGTGAGTATAAATATATTAACAAGAGTTGTCTCCATTACGTAAATTGAAAATGCAGTAAAATATCCAGGGGCGTACCTGGGCATACGCACTGACGCACGTGCGTACAGGCTATTAAAGAAGTAGTCTCTATCATCCAGACACACTCTAGCTGACTGCGAGCGCTAGCGAGCGTCTGGACTCACTGTTCTTTAAACATTTTGACCGATAGACGGCGCCAACCGTCAAAACTGACTGCGACGTGACGTCATTTTGATTGCAACATCAAAGTGCACGTTGAATTACGCGCAAAATTAGTTCCAATGGGATGTGTGTACGTCTGTATTAAATACACAATAAACTTCGTTTTATTGTAGTTTCTCTAAAAACATAATATAATCTTACCAAATGATGTTTAAAATTTAGTTTTTAGCATTAATCGTGATCCGCTGACTATGTTTAGAGTAATTGTATTGCACAACATTGCGCGTAACGTCACGTATTTTTTGACGCCGTCGTGACGTAGGGGGTGATTCCCACGGATTTCCATAACAAACTGAAGTTGACCAATCAGAGGCCGGTGATTTTTTTTTGTACACACCTTGTTTTGATGTCAAAATTTTTGAAGAAGCTTTACTCCAGACCATCGTTTGGACTTCTTTGAGAGAAGTCTCGCGAGAGGTCTGGATGATCGAGACTATTAAAGAAGCAAACAAATAAAAAGGGCTAAAAATGCGAAAAAAAATGCAATAAAAACTGAAGGTATAGGAGGGTTAGGCACATTTGTGAATCCAAAACTCGATGGTGCGTATACCTAAATTAGCCCCAGGAACGCCCCTGATATCGATCAGTCAAATATTATTATACTGCAGTAGTTGACAGTTTCCAATACATGTTATATAAACTGGGTTATATATATATAAATTAGCGTTTTTATGTATTATCGTCTGGTGCTGTCGTCATGGGGAAACATATTTTTTTACACAATCGTGCAAACTCGGAAATAATGATCGTGGGTATTTCGAATGATACACTCGATCCCAGAGTACACTCGTTCCTCATTTAACTCTGTCAACGTCAAAGGAAGTAGGGCGAACGGTTAGGTTACGTGATTATTCAAAAAAGTTATGACGATGTCTATAATAAATCCTTTTGCGTGATCTGCAAAGATAAAATAGGGTGACAATGGGATCATCCCAGTGAGATTGACAGTGGGATCATCACAGTGATGACAGTGGGATCATTTCAGTAAGTATCTTAGAGAGCGACATTTAAAGTTGTCCAAAATGAAATCAAATCGGCGAAGGGTTATAGTTCGTTGGTTGCATAGCGTTTACGTCATTTCTGCACATTAACGGCTATAGGCTATATGACGTCGATTGTTCATGGAGGAGGCACGCCACCCACTTTTTCCTGGATATAGAACGAGTACTGTATGCCTCCCGCCATCCGTAAGAACTGACACTTTCCCACAAGTGGGATTCGAAATCGGGGATGGGTTATACATAAATATGCTTTGTGTATTCTGTTTTCCATGAAAATTCGAAAAAGCAAGGTTAATCGGTTAATCATCCAAATTTCAGCGTTTTCCTTTTCTCTTTTTTCGGAACCACTCACAAAATACACCACAGAGTATCTACGAATAATAAAAAACACGGGGAGACACACTAGAAACTGGAATAATGTGTTTTTCCCTACATTTTAAAACTCTAGAAACGCTCTTGAATAGTTCAACAACACTATTAACTTAATATTACAAATAAACTGACATAAACTATTATCATATTTTTTTTTTTTATAAAAGCCACTTACCTCATTGTCCATGTCTTCAACTTTCTAAAATATTTTTCCTTTCTTTCCTATTTGGCCAACACTTTGTAGCAAGTTTTTAAAAGTCCGACTTTTCGCAATGCCGATTCTCCGACTTCTCCACAGCGTTTAAATGCACAGTGAGGCATCAAACTCTGCCCAAGTGTTCACGCCATCGGTGTGCAGGTTGTTCGCAGCGCAGATTACTATCTCCGTTGAAACGGAACAATGGAACGACACTGTTAATCGTTTTAATTGTGTTTATCATGTTTATCATGTTTATCATGTTTAACTATAATTATGTTTGCTTTGCGTAATTAATACGTTAAAAAAGATCACGGTTTAGATCTTACAAACAAGACATTTTTTGATTTTTAATTGTCTTCAAAACTTTATTAGAGACAATACAATACAATACAATATCTTTTATTCACTCAATTCACATTTACATGAATATATGAGGTATGTATAACAACATTTAAATCATCATCGAGGCTCATAAGTATAATAGAAGACAGATATTATAGATATAATATGACGTGGTTAATTACAAAAGAGTAATGCAGTTTGGTAATAGCTGGGAGAAGAAATGGCCTCCCAGGTAGTCCTCATTTAACATATAACTAAAGATCTGTTTTGTATACACATATATGGGAGAGTTCTTCATTTATTTGTTGGCAATTGCATGGCAAAAATAATATCGAAACCAATACATATGATAATTAAACAAAATCAAACAGTATTACATTACAACATGAATATTATCTATTTGACTCTTTGCATGATGTTTTTAATAAATTCACACAATTTTCTAAACTCTGAATTATTTTTGGTGTTTATTAATTTATCAAATTTGTATACATTGGGTCTTTTAAAATATTCTGGACTGATATATTTACTACGTTGAGTTTTGAATTCGCGGCATACAAACAGATAATGGAACTCATCTCCTATATCCGTTTTGCAAAGCTGGCATATTCTACGATTATACGGAGTTTTATTCCAATTGCCAGTTTCAACTGGTAACCTGTGATTTCTTGTTCTGAATTTGGTTATATATTTTAACAAACAATATGGTGCGTTGGTAAGATAGTTTTCAAAGCAAAACTTATGTTTAAATAAACGATAGGAGGTACTGTTGCTCGAATTCATTACTTTAGAATACCACTCATTTAAGAATAAATCTTTGAGTTTTTGATTTACTGAACACTTTAACCATTTAGTGTTGGGAAAGGTCTGCGAATCCCATACTCCACTTAGGCCACATTTAATCAGTATGTCTCTGATCTGGTTTAGCCACTGAAAGTTTCTTTTTGCAATAGTTGATGCGCTATATTTGAAATGGCTGCGTAGTATTTCATACATTAAGTTTGAAAGTTTAGCTCTTTCTGGATTGTTAATTTTAGCCCAAAACGAAATTACTCTAGTATGAATATCTACTGATACTGGAAATACCCCTGTTTCCCCGTATAACATATAATTTGCAGTAGATTTCTTTAGATTCAAAATATGCTTTAGAAACTTCAATTGTACCCTGTCAATTACATCAAGATTTCCATACCCCCATATTTCGCTGCCATATAAAAGAATGGGTTTAATTGTTTTATCGAATAAATCTATTTGCAAGTCTATTGGTAATGATAAATGTCTAGCTTTTTTGAGTAGACTGTATAGAGCTCTAGTAGCCTGATTAGCAATATGTTTCTTTGCCAAATAAAAAGAACCACTTCTACTAAAATATATACCTAGATACTTATACTCTGTTACAATATCAATTGAATCACCATTAAACGTAAACTTATAATTAGATTGTCTACCTTTTGAGAAAACCAGCACTTTAGATTTATCTATGTTTACTGTAAGTTTCCATTCATCACAATACAATTTATAAACATTCAATGCATTCTGTAAATCTTTCTCACTTTCACACACAATAACTGTATCATCAGCATATAATAAAACAAACAATTTAAAAAACATGTTTACTTGATCAAGTGCATGAGGTTGGCAGTATGTACCATCAACAATATTACTATTGCGCAGAAAATCGTGTAGATCGTTTAGATATAGTGAAAACAAAATTGGCGAAAGATTTTCACCTTGCCGTACTCCTATATTAGATGGGAAATAATCGGAATGTGTTCCATTTACAGTTACACATGATTTTATATTACTATACATACTTTTAATTAAATCAAAACATTTTCCTGTTATTTCGTGTCTTGATAGTTTATACCATAACGCTGCTCTCCATACTTTGTCGAAAGCTTGTTTCAAATCTATAAAAGCACAAAATAGTTTCTTTTTATTGTTATTTAATATTTGTATAAGGCTGTGTAAAATAAACATATTATCGGTTGTAGAAAAATCTTTCCTAAATCCTGCTTGATGTTCAGTTATTACATCATGCGTATCTAAAAACGTCTGTAGACGTATATTTATAATTGTTGTAAATAGTTTTCCGAAGCAACTTAACAATGTGATTGGTCTATAATTGCTGGGATCAAACGAATGCCCCTTATTTTTAAAAATAGGATTAATAATTCCTATAGTCCAATCTTCTGGCACTATGCCTGTATCAAATATAATATTGAAAAGCTTAACATATAACTGTCTCATGATAGGTAGTGTATGTTTTATATGTTCGTTTAGGACCTTGTCCACCCCGCAAGCTTTGTTATTCTTTAATTGTTTGACCGCATTCTCTATTTCTACTTCGGTAATGACTGCGTTAATTTCGTCGTTGACACTCTCATTGAGATTATTTTCTGCATTATAAACGGTTTCGGGTTTGTCTAAATTAGAGACGTCAGAGTCATAATTAGCATTTTTAAAAAACTCGAACAAGTCTTTCAAAGACGCATTAACGTTTCCACTTTTTTTTCCAGATAACATTTTCCAATATTTTTTTGGATCGGATTTACCTAATTTACGTATTTTTTCAACATTTTCTTTTTTGAATTTATTGTAAAATGATCGCATCGTATCTTTATATAGCTTACTATTGTTTTTTAGATTCATCTTATTAGCATACGTTTTTCTAAGTTTATATAAATATTTAGCGCGATGAAACTGCTTTCTTACCTTTTTGCATTTGTTTCCAAACCAATTTGGCAGTTTTTTATTTTCATTGTTATTAATATTGCAATGATTAAAGTAGCCGAAACTGTCCTTAGCTGAAGAGACAAATATATGAGATATGTCTCTAACAACACCATTGATATCCGATTGAGAAATGTCTTGGGTTAGTTCAAGTTCACATAACTTTTGCAGAGCTGACCCTACGGCGGAAATACTGATGTTATCAACAAACAGTTCTGCATTTGAACTATCCCACAGTTTTGCCTTCGGGCTTTCGTCTGCATTAACAGTGTTACGAACAATATCATTGAATGAAAACGTTAGTGAGACTGCATTATGAGCATCAGAGTATAATTCGCAAAAATCAATTACATTTAAATGATCCACTTCATGAAACAGATTAGCACTACAAATGAAATAGTCGACAATGCTAACACCTTTACATGTAGTTTTACCCGTTAAATCACCCGCTGTCCTACCATTCAATATATACAAATTGTTAAACTGTAAAAAATCAATCATCTGGTACCCATAATTATTCACGGACTTATCAGAACTGTGTCGGTATACATTTACATAACTGTTTTCAAAACATTTCATTTCGATTTCAAATTCAGAATATATGTCATCTAGATTACGCCCATTGAAAAGCTCTCCATCAACTTCTATAAAATCATTTAACTCTTTCGTTCGTGAGTTCATATCTCCAAACATACACACATCAGAATATTTACATTCAAATAATTTCATTTCGTTTTGAATTTCAGAGAAAGGATCTTGGACAGCATATTCGCTATAAGCAGGCGGTATATATACAACACCACACAGAATGTCATTTCTGTGTGTTAATCGTTTTGATATGACAAACCAAAATACAAGCTTACTTTCAGTTTCAATTGGGGTGATATATTGATGATACAATTTTTTAACAGCAATAGCTATGCCGCCTGATTTATACCTAGAAATACTTTTTCTATGCTTGAAATAAAACTCGTAATTAACTATATACACCGTATCTAGGCTGTCTGTTTTCGTTTCTTGTAATCCAATAATGTCATAGTTATTTATTAAGTTAACAAATTCTGGATAAGCCTGTCTGCTTTTTAATCCAGACAGGGACGTTTAATACAGGGGACACGCAACGCCAGTGGTTTATCGTTAAATCAAGATTTAGCTTGTCTTCCTATCGATTTTTACCTTTAGCATTTTTATTGCGCCTCGATATGCCGGACTCAGCGTGTACTATCGTATATTACCGTAGAAACTATCGTATATTATCGTAGAATATTAGCTACTTACTGCAACTAAAAAAGCTCTCGTACTTTTAATATCTGACCGATTTTAATATATTATATATCAATAAAAAGGTTGAAGGTAAATCTATCCAACAATCTAAAAATAATAATTTATAGAGACCGATAAAGAGAACAGATCTTTAGTTGAAACATGGGTTTTCCTTTTTTTTGTCCCGTATTCCCGTCACAAAAGCGTCGAGTGGTTGCAACTAAAAAAGCTCTCGTAGTTTCAATATTTTACCCATTTTAATATTTTGTATATCCATAAAAAGGTTATAGTTTAATCTATTCAACCATACACGTTCCTGTTAGAGATAACATCGATTTACTTAGGTTTACCCGAGCAATGTTCAATGTATTGCATTATTCTTTCTTCCACTTCTAATGTTTCATTATTTTTTTTTGCTATTTTCTTATTATCTTAACTTGTTCTACTACATATCATGTTGTAGTTAATCCAGTTTATTGATACGTGTTTATAGCAATTGCCATTCATTATATTTGTTAAAATTCCATTGTAGGGAAGGGCAGTAACTAATGTGGGTAGCACTTGTGGCTCGACCCGGTATTTACTTTGTAAGGTCGGAAATCGAAGTATTAATTTAGTCTCTTTACATGTTTACAAACACAATTTAATGCAACCAATGAACACCACAAAACCTATTTCGCTCTACTAGGCATTGAGTTCATAAACCTTTCTTGAGAATATTCTAAGTCTTGACCTATGTCAGGGAAAATGTGTCTATTATTCTTGCAACTATGAAAGATAAACATTCAATAATTTCAAGTTTATAAATTACATTTTGTTGCGATTTGAAGTGTGTTTAATATAATTTTTTTGATAATTTCTGTAAAAAAATATTAATCTGACAATCAATCAAACCAATTCTCAAGAGTGGAAGGTATTTTCAAGAACGGTTTGTGAATTTGAGATAACATGTAGGCAGTTTTAACATAAAATGGATGTTAGTTTTATTTATTTATTATATACCTATCAGTGATTTATAAGGATTTCTTAGTGACACATTTTTAGTATCAGAAAAAAGTGATATCGTCACGCCAGTGACGGTGACGATATCATTTTTCTATATCGTCACTGGTGTGACGATATCATCGTCACTGGTGTAACGATATCATCGTCACTGGTGTGATGATATTACTTTGCCGGAACTACTTTTTTACCATTTTTGTATTTAATGGTACTATTGCTATTGCTTTTAACCAGCAAATTTTAACGGCTCATTTCAAAATCTGCCAAATGTATTCATACGCGAGGGCATAGTTATCTTCCTGCTACATGTGTACCTGCCAGGCAACCAGGCATGACAGTGGTATTCCAATCGTGAACACTCCGCCAATCCCGTCATTCTTCGGGATCCCGCCTCGTGTGTATCACGCCGCTTCGGTGTGTTCAATAGACTGGTTCCCTGACTATACTAAATAGGCTATATAGACAGATACGGGGTAGCGACATTTTGTTCTATTTTAAGTAACACTGGGAAAGCATTTAGTTACAAACTCCAATATGGCTGGGGTGTTGGAGGTAAATCGTTTCTCTATTTAAAAAGAGTTTTAGTCAGGGGACCAGTCTATATGTTCAAAATATTTACATTCTGTTAGCCGGAAGGCAACGGCACAGAAAATAGTGCACTGTTGCTAAGCTGTTTCTACATACACAATATGGCCGCTTGCCACACGTGTTGATGTATGATTTGCGTTGCATGTTTGTTATTTACAATACAGATGAAGGTTTTATCACTGCTTTCACGTAAATAAACTATAGATGGAGCAATCGGCTAAATGACATTGCAAAATGTTGAAGATAACTTTGATTTTGAATGCAAATTCGTTTTGGCGGGAATCTGACGCTAATATGACGTAACCAATATGGAAACCTGCGTATTACATTCGAGTCATGCTACGAAGCAGTGTACGAGATGTAGCGAATGAGTGGTATTCATGCCTGGTGTAGCATGCCTGCAATCTTTACCCAGAGTACACTCGTTCTTCATTTGACTCTGTCAACGTCAAAGGAAGTAGGGCGAACGGTTAGGTCACGTGATTATTAAAAAAGAGTTATGACGATGTTTGTAATAAATCCTTTTGCGCCATCTGCATATATAGACCTCTATTAGATAATTTCAATTTTTATTTCTATGAGTTCATTTATTTTTAGTAATTGTCTGCTTTCGAGCTTCGGTTTGAAATGTTTACATATGCGTCTCGATTGAGGAGACCTAAGTACGAATATTTTTTGTAGTAAAATAGTCCCGATTAAAACTAAATTGTTTTCATGCATTATTTCAAATCTTGCAACATCTAATTTGCAGATATTCTGAAAATTATATTTACATAAGAAATAAATATGTTTCAGGCAAACATATTCCAATTTAACAGGTTTTACCAAAATCTTGTAATTTAGTAGTTAGCAGAGATATATGTGAGTGCAAGGAACGATAACTCTGCGTGGAGATTGGCATGCCTGGTGTAGTTGAAAGGAGTTCCCAAATATATAATCCTACTTTAACTTTTTTTGCGATAAACAGCATTTGTGAGTATTTAAGGCCTGTTTTTTCTGGCTGAAATGACTTTATTGACTTGTTTGTGATAGCTAAAAACCATTTTCATGGTTGTATGATGATTTTATTTATCAACTTGAAAGTTTTGAAAGTGAAAGTAGAACACATTTAAGAGGTGCCGAATGAATGCAGTTTGTTCACGGTGTCAACACAGATCAGAATTTTATTTTCTTATATGCCAATGACCCCTACTATTCTCAGCAGTTTTCTAGAGAGGCAGGTCTCATGACTAAGAACATGTAAGTGAATCTTAGTTTGAATTTCATTTTGAAAAATGGCAAACTAGAATTGCATTGGACTCAATGGGATTTGATTTAATTCCGGTACACCTTTATCGTTGGTGCTTAACTGACTTTAGCCCTTTATAAAACTAATTTGTATTTTTTTCACCTGCTGAATATCTCACCCTACCGGAAGTCAACCGGGTGTGAAAGTTATGAATTAACATCGATTACTCATGAACCATTTGGGAGAGCAAAATGCACTTTCACAACAAATCATAGCAAGTTTTAATACATTTTTTTACCCCTTACATCCCTTATCCTTCACTTTTTATTGCATTTTTTGGCAGTTTAATTTGTTTATCTTTCGGAGAGCTGTGTAGGCCCGGACCTATAGACAGCTACGTCCCTGATAGCATACTTGACTCTTGTCCTAGAAGTCATGGATTCAATCTGCAGTGGGACCACATCCAAGGTATATCAAACGGACTGTATTATCTTATGTAAGTTACTTTGTAAGTTACTTTGAAAGTATGCAATCATTTGGAGGGGATGTAAAACCGTTGGCCCTGTGTGTGGGGGTGGAGGGGGGCAATATCTTGTGCAATATCTTTGAACTGCTGAGGTAATCAGCCATACAAATCACTTAATAAACAAACTCTTCCTTGGAAAGTTCAAGATGGCTGCCCATGCAGAAATACTATTGAAAAGGTAAACATTAACCGTATGGGACTTATTCCGCTGTGCCATATTAGATGAATTTAATTATGGAAACCTGTTTTAAAATGGACTGTAAAATCATTTTGTTATGATAGTGCATTTATCTTGTCAAGCCAACAATGACTGTATGTGCATACAATACAGGTTACCTTTATACATGTCGGACAATTTATATATTTTACAATTTACTCAAATTACACTTACACAGTTTAATGTTACGCCTCATAGTGGCTCAAGTTGTTGGGGGACTATACTGGAATCAGCTTGTCCGTTTGTCCGTCCGTCTGTCCGTCCGTAGACACATTCATGTCCGTGCCATTTCTCAAAAACTCCTGCTTAGAATTTCACGAAACTTGATAGGAAGTAAAAATATCGAGTGGAGATGCACATATTATCATGACGTTCCGGTTGGTTCGATAATTTTCCACTGAGTAATGGCCCTTTGTATTTCTAATATACACATTCTTGTCCGCGCTATTTCTCAAAAACTCATGATTAGAATTTCACGAAACTTGCTAGGAAGTAGTAATATCGAGTGGAGATGCGCATACTATCATGACGTTCTGATTCGATAATTATACCCCCCGTAAACGAGTTTGTATCCCCCGCTATACTGAATTCGGCTTGTCCTTGTCCGTCCGTCTGTCTGTCCGTAAAATTCTCTTCCGGGCAATTTCTCTAAAACTCCTGGTTAGACCTTTTTGAAACTTGCTAGGAAGTATTAATATCAAGTGCAGATGTGCATACTGTCATGGTGTCTGGATCTATAATTTTCCACTGAGTTATGGCCCTTTGTATTTTTAATGCATTTCATACCTAGAAATAAAATTCTTGTCCGCGCTTTTTCTCTTGATAGTCTTAGTAGGAGTTATGGCCATTTTATTTCCATATGTCTGTATATCAAACAAAAAGTTGCCAGCAGGTGGTATTGATCTGACTCCGGCGACAGTTCTAGTTATTCAAGAAATGTGGTGAACAATATCTCAAATAATACATGGACAGGATTTTACAAGATATCAACGAGAACTTATATAAAGTGCAGTTTCAGACATAGCAATACTGATCGACATTCAGTCCAGAACTTGAGGTAAATTAAATAAATCATTGAGTTTGACAGACAGTTATTTTATTCATTTATTGAATTATTGCATTTATTGGATTCTTTTTAGTGACTTTATTGACCTAATTGATAGGTGTGTTTGAATACAATTACAGCCTTTCCCGATTGAGCATGGAAATACATCGCTTCGCTTGGGTCAATGTATGTTTTACGCATCAGACATGTAAACAACCGATGACGCCGTCCAATAAAATGGAAGTGCACAGTGAATTGAAACTAGTTGACACATCCCACTTGTCCCGCTTACAAGTCTCACGTGACCAAAATCGACATCATAACATAACACTGAGTACATGTACTCTTTTCGCTATTGGATGTTGATGACTTCGTTGATGTCCACTCCGCGAAAATAACTTCTGGCGTCCCCAGCAGTGATGGAAGTTATTACTTTCAAAATAGCGTATTCAAGTCCAATTTATTGAAAATAGGCTGAAACCACCGTAAGTGCACGAAATAAAATAATTCCTATGATCGACATTCTCGCTTGCCATTGTTGTGTAAAACCGTGCGGACAATTTTAACTGGGGAGAATCGGCCACTAAAAATAAATCATTGTGCTAATTTGTCGTGAAAGGTTAAATATCGTTTACTGTGCTAAATATTGCGTTATTTTCATTGCAAGGCTGTGTGAGACCTTTCATACACATTCAAAAAACAATGATGTAGACTACACACATTTATTTGCTGTGTGTAAAGATCGCTTGCTACTGCGGCAACAATGGGTCGACAAATCTACTACTCATTATATATTCACACTCTTGTTTACATTTAGCAAGGAATGGGGCGGAGCTTTCCGGAGCTGAACACACGATGACATTGAGTCAGTATGAATGTGCTCAATCGTGAACGCCTGTATAATGATAACATTATCAGTCAACATGACGAGCAGACGAATGGTATTGTCCTGCCCTGGGTCATTACAACCTTGTTGGAACCAACATCTTTAATCCATCATATGAGAAAAGATGAATTGAATTGGGACTTTATGCCGCACCTACACAAGAAAGGTTATATAGCACCTAACAGGGATGAACATACCAGGCTCATCCTCCATTTACATCTCAATAAATTATGGAGAATGGACCTAAAACTTTCTGAGCAAAGATGAGATGTCACTACAGAATAACACTCTCCTCGAGAAGAGAAAGTGTCTTTATCCTATGTAGACATTTAAATGGTTTTCTATGACTGGCATGTACATTTTTCCTGTCAGGCATTTACAACCAGCATTGGATCTACACAAACATCATTTACGTCATAAGACTGCAACATTAAAATATCATCTGGACTGCTTTGAAATGGATTTAAATAAAGAGCAAACACAATGTGAACTACAAAAGAGCTGTATCACAGTGAAAAAAAGAAGAAATATATATCCTTTGTAGGTTTAAAAAATTGTGTTTGACTGATAGTGATAGTATTCTGTCAGCTTTGGATGGCAGTTCGCATCTGTAAGCATTGAAGTCGTTGGATAATCCCAATTATAAATTTAAAGGGACGCATGTCATTCTTGTTTTTTTTATTATATATACTTTTTGCACATATATGCAATTGTTCAGTCATTTATATTAATCAAATTGATTTTGTGTTTGCATATTACAAACTATTGGTTATATTGCACCAATATTGCACCCTTGATTGAATAATAAGAACAAATTAAAACTCAAAATTTGATTAAATTGTATGTAACAGTAAGGCGCAAATTGATTACCACTCCAAGATTGCCGTGTTCACAATAACGATATTAATTTCATTGATACTTTAACAATTCAATACTGTGTGCTTCTGATCACTATAAACTGCCCTAAATAATTTCAGGTAAATGAAATAATGCTATTTACATGTAGTTCAGCAAGAAATTTAGACAGTAAAAAAGTAGTCCTTAGCAAATTTTGAGTAGTATAAATTGAGTAGGTAAAATTGCTCAGGATCTTACAGAAAATAGAATGCCATTATGGTCTTCTGTTACACAATTATTATGTTACACAATTGTTATTTTTTCTTAATTTTTGCATAAAATGGTTTAGATTTGCTCTGTTGAGAACAGAAACAGTTCTTGTATGTTTAAGCAATTTAATAACTTTATCTAAGAAGGCCCCAACATAGTATGTGTTCAGGGTTCAACTTAACCGCTGGCCTCTAGGCCCTCGGCCAGTGGATTTGGTCTCGGGTCAGTCAACATCCAAAGTAACTAGACTGAAGGGCCAGTCATTTTTAGCTCAGAGATCAGCAGAGCTTATGTCGTGGTGCGGTGTCCGTCGTCTGTCCGTCTGTATGTCTGTAAACTTTTTTTTGTAGCGACTACTCCTCTGAAACTACTGAATGGATTTTCATGAAACTTTACAGAAATGTTGCCCATGACGTCTAGTTGATCCTAGCATAAATTCATGTTGATGTGAAATCCAAGATGGCCGCTAAATCTAAATATAGATTTAAAAAAAAACAAGTTTGTAGCGACTACTTCTTGAAAACTCTAAGGGATATTGATATGGGACTTTTTCTAAAATGATCAGCATGACATGATGTTGGTCCTTGTCGAAAATCATTTTGATTCGACTTTAAACATGGCTGCCACCGGCCATCTTTGTTTACATAGAGTTATTTAGTAAAAATTTGTAGCGACTACTCCTATGAAACTACTCGACAGATTTCCACAGATTTCAGGTTGGTCGGAAATTCAAGATGGCCGCCACAGCTAAAAATAGATTTTCAAAAAACAAGTTTGTAGCGAGTACTTCTTGAAAACTATAAGTGATATTGATATGGGACTTTTTCTAAAATGATCAGTATGGAATGATGTTGATTCTTGTCGAAAATTATTTTGATGCGATGTTAAACATGGCCGCCAGCGGCCATCTTTGTTACATAGACTTATATAATGAAAACTTGTAGCGAAACTACTTGACGGATGTTCATGAAACTTCACAGGAATGTTGCTCTTGATATCTAATTGATCCTAGCAAAATTTCAGGTCGGCCGAAAATTCAAGATGGCCGCTATGGCTAAAAATAGATTTTCCAAATACAAGTTTGTAGCGACTACTTTTTGAAAACTATAAGTGATATTGATATGCGTCTTTTCCTAAAATGATCAGTATGGAATGATGTTGATCCTTGTCGAAAATTATTTTGATGCGATGTTAAACATGGCCGCCAGCGGCCATCTTTGTTTACATAGACTTATATAATGAAAACTTGTAGCGAAACTACTTGACGGATGTTCATGAAACTTCACAGGAATGTTGCTCTTGATATCTAATTGATCCTAGCAAAATTTCAGGTCGGCCGAAAATTCAAGATGGCCTCTATGTTTAAAAATAGATTTTCCAAATACAAGTTTGTAGCGACTACTTTTTGAAAACTATAAGTGATATTGATATGCGTCTTTTCCTAAAATGATCAGTATGACATGATGTTGATCCTTGTCGAAAATTATTTTGATTCGACGTTAAACATGGCTGCCAGCGGCCATCTTTGTTTACATAGAGTTATACAATGAAAACTTGTAGCGACTACTCCTCTGAAACTACTTGACGGATGTTCATGACACTTCACAGGAATGTTGCTCTTGATGTCTAATTGATCCTAACAAAATAGCCCGCTTAGCTCAGTCGGTAGCGTTGTCGACCACTTTATCCTCACGCACACTATTATTACTGCGAGTGTAATTTTAGTTTGGGCTGCGAGTTCAAACGCACGAAGCGGATTTACTTTTTTTTTGTACCGCGATTGAATTCCGTCAAACAATCTTGCTTTTAATTAGTAAATATTCAATAATGTTTAGTGTGTAATGTTTGCGAACATAATTATTGTGTGTTTTATAAGCTAAGAGTTACTGACAGTATCCCTTTAAAATGTGTGTTTAAAATTATGTATAATATGAATCAAGCTTGAATTTTAAAAAAAAGCTGCAAGACTGCAGAAGAACTTTTAAATTAATCAAAGATGGTTCCAATCATGCATATGAGGATATTATTGGAATTTGTTGTAACCTTTTTCGAAAATATACCATAATTATTACCCGCAATAGTAGAGCCCAGGTGCTATGCAAAATACCAAGGAGGAGTACGTAAAAAGAATAATTAGGGTGATACAAAAGGACCTTAAAAATTATTGGATTTTTTTTGTTTTGGATACCAAAAAATTGTATTGAAATTTGAAGAATTAATAAAATATAGATATATTTTAAAAGTGGGGTGGGACATGTGAGGAAGTGTTGATTCTTACAGATGGCGGGAGGTGTACAGTACTGGTTCTACCCAGGAAATGTGGGTGGTCAACCTCCACCACAAAAAAATTGACCGTCGTATATAACTAGCTTACATGTGTTAATTGAAAATGACGTAAAACACCGAACAAACAAACAAGGGCTCTTATTAGGGAAAATATTGTAAGTTATGAGGGTTTAGCAAATGAACATAAGGCTGTTTAGCCCGTGTGTTTCCGGGGTCCTCGTCCTCGTTTGGTTCCGGGGCAAAGAACCCCAGCCACCCACAAAATTCTATTTCATCATTTTTTGTTCATGCTCATTAAAGGTCTTCATCATGACCCCTGCATTGGTTCAGGTGCCATCTCGCTCACGTAACTAGAGCAGTGGCAGAAAAACAATAAACTTTGCTCCAGCGTAAATGGAGTATGTGTGTGTCTTCAATAGAATTTGCAGCAACTCTGCAGTTCTGCAGGTGAGAAGGTTCTAGGCCCATTCTCCATATTTTATTTCGATGTACATGGAGAATGAGCTGGCATGTTCATTCCCGTAAGGCGCCATATAACCTTTCATGTGTCGATGCCAGGGCTTTTTTACCTTATATAACAGAAGCCTGTAAAGGGCCTCTTCCCAACAGAAAATTGGACTGTTTTTTCCCAACTGTGGCAGTAATATTTCCCAATCGGAAAACAGCAGTCTCTCAGAATTTGAGAAAAAGAATGAATTCTGCAGTGTGTTTTTGGCTGCTAAGAAAAGTTAATAATTATGGTAAATAATGGATGACAATATAAATAAAGTATATTAAGGTCATATTTACTTAATTTATGAAACCTTGTATTTTTCCCAAAATGAGAAATAAGTGAGTTCTTTTTTCCCAAAATGGACAGGCCTGGGCCTCTTCCCAATTTTGTTGAAAAAAGCCCTGGATGGATGCTCCTTAAAACCCCAATTCAATTCAATTCCACCCATTTTCAGTCTGCATCTGCAGAAATTGAAGCATATAATCGTGAGAATGGGAGAATGGGCTAGTCTGTCACGGTTTTATAATCACGGGACATTATCTGTTGTTCTTACTATCAGTCCCCAAAGATCTGTTGTTCTTACTATCAGTCCCCAAAGATCTGTTGTTCTTACTATCAGTCCCCAAAGAACTGTTGTTCTTACTATCAGTCCCCAAAGATCTGTTGTTCTTACTATCAGTCCCCAAAGATCTGTTGTTCTTACTATCAGTCCCCAAAGATCTGTTGTTCTTACTATCTCCCCTAGATCTGTTATCTAATTATTGTCTTTGCCTAGATCCCCTGATTATGTCTAAGGTATTGAATTTTATTAATAGCAGTGGGGGTGTGTAACTTCAATCGATTGTGTGTTATTTAGAAGATTAATGTGGTTTCCAATCTCGTTTCCCCAGTGCCCACACAAACTCAGCTTACAATATCGAGTTAGGTTATTGAGATTGTTCATGATGGCTGCTGGAAAGTATTGGAACATAAATTTAGATATAGTTTGTGTTTTTCACCAATAGTGAATTGGGACGTATGATGCAGTCTTCGCTACTGCAATATCGTATAATCATCAGTTTTAGATAAAGGTTTGTTCTTTAATTTATGTTTGCAGAATTGGCATGTTGACTGTTTGTTTGTTTGTTTGTTTGTTTGTCATTTTCAACACATATAGTTGTATATGACGGTCGATTCTGGATAGAAACAGTACTGTATACCTCCCGCTAGCCTTAAGAATCGAAACTTCCTCACAAGTCGAGCACCCAGTGGGTTAATGACCCGCAGCAGTGAGAGGGGAAGGTTTACAAAGCAACGTTGTTAACCATTCGGCCACGGAGACGCTACATTGGCATGTTGGATGTATACTAATGGTATTGATGTTTGAAAGGAACCGAATGGTCGATGTCACATATATAATTCAGGGCTAGAATTTAACCTTTTTTGTTTGGTAGATAATGGGTCTAGTGAGTTTTCAAATCCACCAGACTCATTCAAACGTTACTAGCCCAGTTTTTAGCTCAACTGATCAGAGATCAGCGGAGCTTATGCCATGGTGCGGCGTCCGTCGTCCGTCCGTCCGTCTGTCCGTTAACTTTTATTTGTAGCGACTATTCCTCTGAAACAACTGGATGGATATTCATGAAACTTTACAGAAATGTTGCCCATGAAGTCTAGTTGATCCTAGCAAAAAATCATGTTGATGTGAAATCCAAGATGGCCACCAAAGCTAAAAATAGAATTTTAAAATACAAGTTTGTAGCGACTTCTTCTTGAAAACTATAAGTGATATTGATATGGGACTTTTTCTATAATGATCAGCATGACATGATGTTGATCCTAGTCAAACATTATTTTAATTCGACGTTAAACATGGCTGCCAGTGGCCATCTTTGTTTACATAGAGTTATATAGTAAAAACTTGTAGCGACTTCTCCTCTGAAACTACTTGACGGATTTTCATGAAACTTCACACGAATGTTGCTCTTGATGTCTAATTGATACTAGAAAAACTTCAGTTCGGTCGGATATTCAAGATGGCCGCCACGGCTAAAAATAGTTTTTCAAAAAACAAGTTTGTAGCGACTGATTCTTGAAAACTATAAGTGATATTGATATGGGACTTTTTCTAAAATGATCAGCATGACATGATGTTGGTCCTTGTCGAAAATCGTTTTGATTCAATTTTAAACATGGCTGTCAGCGGCCATCTTTGCTTACATAGAGTTATCTAGTAAAAACTTGTAGCGACTACTACTCTGTAACTACTAGACGGATTTTCATGAAACTTCACAGGAATGTTGCTCTTGATGTCTAATTGATCCTAGCAAAAACTATAAGTGATATTGATATGGGACTTTTTCTAAAATGATCAGTATGACATGATGTTGATCCTTGTCAAAAATTATTTTGATTTGACGTTAAAAAAGGCCTACAGCGGCCATCTTTGTTTACATAGAGTTATATAACGAAAACATGTAGCGACTACTCCTCTGAAACTACTTGACGGATTTTCATGAAACTTCACAGGAATGCTGATCTAGCTATCAAAAACCTATCAGTAGAGCTTCAAGGTCATTGACCTCTTGTTTGAGATAGAAATTTAAAACAATAGCAAAAGTTGATCTAAATCTTTTTCTTTTTCGAGTTTTTAGCTCTACTTACCGAAGGTCAGCAGAGCTTATGGGATGACGAGTTGTCCGTCCGTCTGTTAACTTTTGCCTTGTGAACACTCTATGGCCTTCATTATTCATCGGATCTTTACGAAACTTAGCCAGTATTTTTATATCAATGAAAGCTCGGGCAAGTTCGAAAACCAGCCAGATCGAATTAATTTCACCGGAGTTATGGCCCTTGTTTTGCTGAAAAATGCCATATTAAGCCTTGTGAACACTCTAGCACCTTCAATTATTATTTGATCTTTACCAAAATTGCACATATTGTTAATATCAATGAAAGCTCGGAAAAGTTCGAAAACCAGTTAGATTGGATTAATTTCACCGGAGTTATGGCCCTTGTTTTGCTGAAAAATGCCATTTCAAGCCTTGTGAACACTCTAGCACCTTCAATTATTATTTAATCTTTACCAGACTACATAGATTGTTAATATCAATGAAAGCTCAGACAATTTGAAAGCCAGCCAAATCGGATCAGTAACACCGGAGTTATGGCCCTTGTTTATCTGAAAAATGTTATTTTCTTTTTGTGAACACTCTAGGGCCTTCAATATAAATGGTATCTTAACGAAACTTTGCCAGTGTCTTTATATCAATAAAAGCTCGGACAAGTTCGAAAACCAGCCAGATCAGAATAATTTCAACGGAGTTATGACCCTTGTTTTGCTGAAGAATATCATATATATATATTGTGAACACTCTAGCATCTTCGTTTATTATTTGATCTTTACCAAAATAGCACAGACTGTTTATAGCAATGAAAGCTCAGAGAAGTTCGAAAACCAGCCAGAGTAGATCAGTAACACTGGAGTTGTGGCCCTTGTTTTTGTGAAAAATGATATTGTCAGCCTTGTGAACACTCTAGGGCCTTCAATATTAATCGGATCTTTACGAAACTTTGCCAGTGTCTTGATATCAATTAAAGCTCGGATAAGTTCCAAAACCTGCCAGATTAGAATAATTGCACTGGAGTTATGGCCCTTGTTTTGCTGAAAAATGCCTTATTAAGACTTGTGAACACTCTAGCACCTTCATTTATTATTTGATCTTTACCAGACTGGCACAGATTGTTAATATCAATGAAAGCTCAGAAGATTTCCAAAATCATCTAAATCAGATGGATAACAGTGGAGTTATGGTCCTTGGTTTTTCTCAAAAATGCTATTTTCTACCTTGTGAACACGCTTGCACCTTCATTTATTATTTGATCTTAACCAAACTTGCATAGCTTGTTAATTATAATGAAAGCTTGAACAATTTCGGGAACCAGCTGATTTGGATAGGTAACATTGGAGTTATAGCCCTTGTTTTTCTGAAAAATGCTATAGCGCCTTCATTTATTATTTGATATTTATCAAACTTGCAAAGATTGTTAATTAAAATTAAAGCTCAGACAAGTTCGAAATCCAGCTGAATTGGGTCTGTAACACGGGAGTTATGGCCCTTGTTTTTCTGAAAAATGCTATTATCTGTCTTGTGAACACTCTAGCACCCTCATTTATTATTTGATCTTTACCAAACTTGTGCAGATTGTTAATACTAATGAAAGCTTGGACTAGTATGATAACAAGATAAAATTTGGACAGTTATACCAGAGTTATGGCCTTTGTATTTTCTGAAGAAATTTTTTTTTGCCTTGTGAACACTATTACCTTTCTTTATTATTTAATCTTAACCAAACTTGCACAGTGTTAAAAAAACCAAACGAAGACACGTTTGAAAACCAGCAAAATCGGATCAGTAACAAGGGAGTTGTGGCCCTTGTTTTTTTCTGAAAAATGCCATTTTCTGCCTGTGAACACTTAAGCCAGTAGAGCGTCCACAGGCCCTCTTGGGCCTCTTGTTTAATCACTATTTGACTCAAAACATTCTACCGGAAGAAACATCAATATACAATCGGATTAAGCAAGCAGCGATTTCATTGGATAACGTCGAAGAATCATGCAGCATCTATCAAAAGCGTGTTGGTCTTGTTCGATTAATATCGAGTCGCATAGAGCCAATTTTAGTCTGTATTTGAATATTTTGACGGAGAATTAATTGAAATCAAAGTTTAAATGGCTTGAAGTATTAATTATGATAACCAGTAACAAAATAAAATGTATTTTTTCATACATACATGTAGCATGCATGTAGTTTTCCCTTTTGGAATTATTTAAGCTTTTGGAACACAGTTTTGTTTTGCGTTAGAATTTTCAAACAAGCAGGGCGAATAGCATACTCTACAAAATGGAGAAATTTCTTAGGAATTATTTGCCACGTATCAGTCTAGGTTTACCACCACCAATTACATGTAAACCTCCACATGTAAACCTCCGAGGTGTAGTCGAATGTAGTTCCTATAATAAAAAGTAATCCCTCCTTTTTCGATGGAAATGGGCATTATAAGTAGGGGAAAACTGCCCATTTCTATTCGATTTTGTGGTTATATGTATAAGAAGCGTATTAATAGGTTTTACTGGATCACTGATGAACATTTTCAAATGTTCGACTCTATGCTTACACTTTGTGAGCAATGAAAACAGTCGATCAATAAAAACAGCTGTACCCTTGACCTGTTTAGTAAACAAACAAGAACTTTCTTACATGTCTTGTGACCCCACGTTTTCTGGTGATTTTTCAAGTGGAAAAATAGTTTTCTATATGAACATTACACTGCTGCATTATCCATACTTGAGTTGAATTTGCAGCAAATCATTATTATGTGACACTTTAACATTGGTGTCTATGGGGAAAATAATTGGTGCTTTCATACCTCTAAAAAGTCCAAGACAGATGAGGAGAAGGCGATTCAACGCAAACAATACGAAAAGACAGGAAGCGTGAGTTTCTCCAAAAAAGGACCCTGGAATTTAAATGGTTAGACAATACAGAATCTAAGGGCATGACGTGTTAAAATTGCTGTGTTTATGATGAAAATCAAAGTGATATTTCATGAATTTTTTGGGGGGCCAGTACATTTGCTTGCAGGCCAGTAACTTTGAGATCTGACTGGCCCTGCTGGCCAGCTGAAAAAATAAGGCATGTCGACCCCTGTACAGTGTTTGTTGGATAGACTTTAGTTTATACTTACAATTGTCATGTAAGTCTGTTTTGTGATGTGAAAAGAAATCAATTGGCAGATGTAAGTGATGAAATACATGATTGTAGAAATAACATGCTTATCCCAAATCACTATCCAGTCGCAACTGCAGAACTTAAATACACAGTTGCAAGATGGGTAGTTTCATGCGACAGCAAGAGGTCATGAATGTGTCCCACTTCCTTTATGGTCTGGCACAAATACTGGCTGCTGTTATCATCGTATGAGTATCTGTCCTGTTTTTTTGATGAACTAGGATAATAATGCAGATGCTAAAATATAAAATATATAGCAAGTATAGGTACATGTTCATTATCACTGTATAGAAGTTATAATGAAGAATGAGTTATTTCTATTTCTTTCTACTGATACTGAACATAATCAATTTTAATTTTATGTAATGGTAGCCTCATTTCCGAAGAAGGGTGTGTTAGTCTATTTTGTATCACTGATTAAGGGAAGTACTTCAGGATTGGTATATGTTCGTGCATTAGGTAGTAAAGGGTCACTCGGGTTAAAAGCGTAAATTTAAAACTAAAGGACTTTTTCAAGAGCGTTTCTTACTGGATTCTGCTCTCTCAGTAAAATGATAATCAACATTATTATGAACTATGCTTTATATGTGTGCTAGCTGAATTTTGAAAATCTGTCATTTTGCCTGTTTACAGGATCATTGTCCCTAAAAGTTTAAAACTGCAAATCATTGATGTTTTGATGATCAGGCCTGAGCATTTTAAACCAAATTGTAATAAAAAACCCATCTGTTACACCTTATTTCATTTTAAGGGTATTTATTTATTCCTTTTAAAAACTCACATCCTTCAGGCAGTAACGGATCACCTTTTTGATAGGTGTTACACTAAGTAGGTAATTACTCTCGGAAATATGTATCAAATCTTTAGGCTAATGTATACAGTATATGTGTGCTTATATGATAACTCTTCAAACATGGAACGTTTGATAAAAAACAAATGCATATGGGCTGAATAAATTAAATGTAAACAGAAACTGATCCGTTACTACCGATGATCCGCTATTGCCATATCAACTGTATGTATTTAATTGATTAAAATAACATATATATATAATACCAGAAGATATATAATACCAGAAGAAGGTATTTCCTAACTATAGTTACGCGCCAGTGATAGCTATTTTACACTTTGTTTTCTGAGGAATTAGCATGAGCCACAGACCTAATAACAATTTATTATTATGTATTAATATGTCTGTGCATGAGCGAAACAAAGCGAAATGTGAGGAAAAGCATGTTGTTGACATTTACCTGCTTCGACCCGCTACCACAACTCTGGTGCAAATAACTTATTTACTGAAAACGTATGTGCGACAGATACATTATACCTTAGTGCATCGATCCCTCACCTCGGTCACAGTTATTATAGATACTTTCGAAAATAACTGACAACAGACGAACTTAAAATCATAACATGCCCAGCGAATTCCGATAACAACATATTCAGGATGAGACAACTCTGAAAGCGCAAGTTATATTGGGACCAGTTAGCCACCTGTCGTCATAATGGTGAAATCGTCGAAATTATGACGTTAAGCGGCGCTACACAATCGATCTGGATTGTCTGCTGCACAAGTTGTATTTACTGCGTAAAATTAACAATTAAGGTCATAGACCACTATTGCCTTTTCCATAGACTTACTGTTTAATGTTTTCCCATCTGACATGCAAAACCCCAGGATTGCTTTTGCTAATCCTGATGCACAGATGTAACTTAGATACATGTAAAAAGGAACTTCTTTTCTGGTGTTGACCTATTATTAATGCCACTTCCATGCGTTCGAAGGTCATGACCCTACACTTTTAGGAAATCCCCAAACCAATTTATGAAAATAATATACTTTCCTTTCTACTCTGCCATATCACAGAATCAAATTATATCAATGAAAGCTGTTCTAAATAATAATCAGAAATAAATTATTAATTCAAGCAAACATAATTCAAATTTCCCACCTAGCCCCTCATCCAATCCAAATGAGGCTTGTGTATGCTTTAGACATCGGGCTTTCCATATACTTTTTCTGCCAATCAGACCGTTTGTTTCAATAGGGTACTGTAGCCTTAAACACTCTAAATTTGTAATTAAAACCATTGAAACTTGCAAGTTTGTAATGTTGTATTTACCACGCATGCAACTGATACGAATTAAGAAGTTGCAATGTTGCATGTTAGCATTTGCCACAAGGAAATTTGATGTATTACATTGTTTTCATACATGTAATATCGTGGAGCATACACTGGACGCCTTAGGATGTTGCAAGGTTGTAATGTTGCATTTGCAACAAAGAAAAAACAAATATGCAATACTTACACACATGAGACATTGCAGAAACACAATCTTTTGACCTTGATTCCCTTCCATAATAGTGTAACTTCTAAACTTCTGAAACAAGTATTAAATATTTACCCAAATCTACCCAAATCCTTGCCCCAGATCTACAACTATACACATATAACGTGGCACGAAAGTATAATGTGCATGTATAGTGTAATAAAAAAATGCAAAATAAATGGGATTCCAGTTCAGACCACCGAACAGGCGGGACGTCTTGCGGCTGCCTGGGACTAAGCGACAAGCCAATTGTCCAATAATTACGTGAACCCCCCAGTTTAACGATCGATAAACTAGGTTTTTCGAACGTAAAACCAGGTTTATCGAATACTAACCTATATTTTCGAGCGAAAACATTGGATAAGGGGGCGTAAGGGGCGTAAACCATAGTTTACGCTCCAAGTTTAAGTTATATAAACTAGGTTTCTCGATTGAACTATGAATTTTGGTCGTTATCCTAAGTTCACGAGCGTGAACCTATGTTTTCGGGCGCGAACCTGGGATCACGAGCTCGTGAAAGTAGTATAGAGAGTAGCGGTTAGAGCGCAGTTTTTATCTCCCGAAAAGATTCACTCAAGAAACTAACAATAGCTCATCTGAGGCTAGAACCCAGGCATGCCTTTATTTAAATAAAGTCACACCTGAGCCAGATGCCCTCGGATGCATACTATTAGCTACTCGAGCGGTCCTTCCAAAAGAAACTCGTTCAAAACCCCCACTCTCTGTGATACTAATCAATCCGGTTGTCATTTTAAAAACATAACATTTGCAACTCATTAAGCAAAGTCAGATGGAACCGGGCAGTAGTCTTCATCATCGCTCTGCATATCATTTTTACTTGTATGCTAACGTATCTTGTCCATTATCTAGTATGTACCGTTTATCATCATAAGCTGATAAACTTTTTTTTATTTATTGCATAGCTGCTTATGTTATGCTTTTGCGTTCTAATGACTTTCATCTCGTGATGAGCTTCTGTTGCTGTAAACAAAATCTTTTTGTAATCATCATGTGCTATCTGTTTTTTAACAACACACTTTTTAACACCCTTGCATTTCTTTGCGTTAACCTCGTTATCTAACATATACGAATATAGCTTACTTCGCAATCCAACAAATTCAACAATAGGTATTCCACAAGTTTCATCTTTCATCTTGCCAATAACTTTTTTATTATCATTAAAATAAAACTTACTTTTTGGATCATAATCACAATTATCAAACAGTTCCTTATCCTTGTAAAAGTCTGCATACACATCTTTTGTTTTTATTTCATAACACAAGGAATCGGTATCAGTAAATAATAACTTAGCTTTTTTTATCATAATTGTTTTTTGATATAGTTGTAATGGAAATCATACATCAAATATTTTGACAAGTCTAAAAATACACATACCAACATAAACAGGACGATTCAAAACTAGTCTTTCTTTTATTCTGTTTATGGCAAATAAATTTTCATTAAACATTTTACAAGAAATTAAATGAAGGTCTTGCCGCATATTTTAAAAGGACCTCCTCGTCGTGAGTCAATTTAACATTAATTATTTTTTCTCAAGTTTTCCATAGTTTTACCAAAAACTGAATTGTTCATCAGTTTGAAGAAATCCTTTCAAAAAGCATTTTTTACCAGCTGTCCTCTTGGCAGTATTAAAATCTATGTATGTCTTTAACCACTCTGATTCGTCAAACTGTAGTATTCGATGTATTTTTGTCACCTTTAATCCAAGCGTTTTATACAATTCTAAGTTTCTAAAATGCACGACATACATTTCTTTATTTTTTCAACGTTGTAACAAGTTTATTAACATTGCAATGTCCTAAAATTAAACTTTTGTTTTTAAATTTTTACAATAGTCTGACAACCACTCATCTTTGATATTTAAACTTTCTGGAGCAAGAGGATAATCAATATGTAACTCATAAAGTTCTTCAGGATACTCAATATCACACTCAACAATGTAATTTGTTTTTCCTTTTTCAAACTTATCAACCCACTTGAAGTTGCCAGTAGGTAGCGGTTGGCACATAGCCCATCCGTACAATTTATTAGCATCGAGATATATTATGTACTTACTTTCTTTTTTCTTGTCATAGTTTTTTCATATATTTATGTGTTAGCCTGTGAATATCTATTTTGCAATATAACTCGTACCGCCTCTTAATCCTTTTTCCACAAACAAATATTGGTCAATATCAGTGATTAAGTCAAGTTGGATACCAAGTCATCTTGAGGCATGCATCCCAGGCTAACCCAGGACTACTGAAGTAATGGCAAGGATCTAATTTTGTAATACTCAATGCACATTTTTTCTAAAGTTTTCAAAAACATCTGTCAGCAGCAGCTCATCAGTCTTAAGATACAGATCATGATATTCTCCCATATTTTTTAATCTTAAATGTTTTCCATATTTTTTTTAGCGTGTTTCATAATCCGCATCTGAAATGTGCTCATCATTTAATTGAGAATAAAAGCTATCTTTGCCAGGTAACTTAGTATCCTCGAAACGTTCAAAAACTGTTCATGTAATCATAAGGATAAACGCCTGTTCTTTTTAGCAAGTCTAACTTGTTACCGCTGTATTCTTGAGATATGTATTGAAACGACGGAACGTTTTTTTTACTAGATTATCTAATGATTGGGGACATGAACTGGAAACTATCAATAAATACTAAACTTTTTTCCTAACATGAAAGCCATATACTTTTCCATGTTATTCGGTATAACATTTTATGTTTTGTTTTAAACTTTCCGATGTGTTGCATTATGAAGTGAGAATCATATCCTCTCGAGTTGTGAAACACAACAGGTATTTTTTCTAGTCAGCCTGAAATTAATATTACATATGTCATGAGCGCTTCCCCCTGTACTTTCCAGTTATAATGACAATGGTCCCCTGACTTTTCTAAGAGAGTTTTCATATGCTACTGTACGGCTTGGGTCATCTTTTTTAAGAGTTATTGAAAAAACCATTTCCACAAATATGACAATGGTTTAGATTTTTGGAATCTAGCTTCTTCTTCCTGCGACATTACTAGATCTTTTTTAAAGTTTGCATTCATAGTTTTCTTTGCACCACTTTTTCTTCTTCTATCATTTTTTCTAAAAACTTGTAAACAGCATTTGGTCCTCTGTATGTCACAACTGGTTTTGAATATTGATCATCATAGCAACAAACAACTTTTATAACCCATAGCCTGCAATCAGTATGCCTTTTGATATGCTTCTGTATGTGATTTTTTAGGATTGTTTTGATACTGAAGAAATACTTTCAGTTATTGCTTCAAAATCAGAGCATATATATACAAGCGGAAACCATTAGCTGCCTGTCGTAGTTTTTTAAACTTAACCTTTTCATCTATTGTTTGGCATTTTTTATTGCTTGTTTTCCATTAAGTGAAAAGGCAATCACTCTTGTGAGCTTTTTAACACCCTTTCGAATTTAAAGCACTGCAGGCATGTTTTTACAAAACCATTTTTTTTCCCTCGTATGCTGTTTGACTAAACATCAGTCTATTAAAATCTGTTTATCCACACGTAATGATTTTTTTTCTTTTTCAGTTTATTAAAAGCTTGTCACAGACGCTCCTCGAAGCGGTCTCTGGACGGCGGGCCAGCCAGCCGGTCACAAGTTTTCTCTAATTTATTTTTCTGAATATGTACAAAGGGTATACTTGATTATCTTCATATCCAAATATGTTAAATACAAATGTTCTTTTGTTTTTTCTATTTTTGGGATTTGTTTTGATAGTAACAGGAAATGTAATTCCTTTGTAATCAAGATCACCAATATGATTTTTTGTACTTGGTTCTTTGAGTATCTTTTAG
>JAWPHD010021026.1:25000-27500 GCA_037043455.1 Cyrtodaria siliqua | reverse complement strand
CAAGACAGACAGACAGACAGACAGACAGACAGACAGACAGACAGACAGACAGACAGACAGACAGACAGACAGACAGAAACCCAGACATACAGACAGACAGACAGACAGACAGACAGACAGACAGACAGACAGACAGACAGACAGACAGACAGACAGACAGACAGACAGACAGACAGACAGACAGACACAGACAGACAGACAGACAGACAGACAGACAGACAGACAGACAGACAGACAGACAGACAGACAGACAGACAGACAGACAGACAGACAGACAGACATACAGACAGACAGACAGACAGACAGACAGACAGACAGACAGACAGACAGACAGACAGACAGACAGACAGACAGACAGACAGACAGACAGACAGACAGACAGACAGACAGACAGACAGACAGACAGACAGACAGACAGACAGACAGACAGACAGACAGACAGACAGACAGACAGACAGACAGACAGACAGACAGACAGACAGACAGACAGACAGACAGACAGACAGACAGACAGACAGACAGACAGACAGACAGACAGACAGACAGACAGACAGACAGACAGACAGACAGACAGACAGACAGACAGACAGACAGACAGACAGACAGACAGACAGACAGACAGACAGACAGACAGACAGACAGACAGACAGACAGACAGACAGACAGACAGACAGACAGACATACAGACAGACAGACAGACAGACAGACAGACAGACAGACAGGTCAGACAGACAGACAGACAGACAGACAGACAGACAGACAGACAGACAGACAGGCCAGACAGAAACCCAGACAGAGACCCAGACAGACAGACAGACAGACAGACAGACAGACAGACAGACAGACAGACAGACAGACAGACAGACAGACAGACAGACAGACAGAAAGACAGACATACAGACAGACATACAGAGACCCAGACAGAGACCCAGACAGACAGACAGACAGACAGACATAGACCCAGACAGGCCAGACAGAGATCCAGACAGAGACCCAAACAGACAGACAGACATAGAGCCAGACAGAGACCCAGACAGGCCAGACAGAGAGCCAGACAGATACCCAGACAGACAGACAGACAGACAGACATACAGACACCCAGACAAAGACCCAGACAGAGACCCATACAGACAGACAGGCCAGACAGAGACCCAGACAGAGACCCAGACAGACAGACAGACAGACAGACAGAGAGCGAGACAGAGACCCAGACAGACAGACAGACAGACAGACAGACAGAAAGACAGACAGACAGATATACAGGCCAGACAGAGAGCCAGACAGATACCCAGACAGACAGACAGACAGACAGACAGACAGAGAGCCAGACAAAGACCCAGACAGACAGACAGAGAGCCAGACAGAGACCCAGACAGGCCAGACAGAGACCCAGACTGACAGACAGACAGACAGAGACCCAGACAAGCCAAACAGAGAGCCAGACAGAGACCAAGACAGACAGACAGACGGACAGACATACATAGACCCAGACAAAGACACAGACAGTGACCCAGACAGACAGACAGACCAGACAGAGACCCAGACAGAGACCCAGACAGAGACACAGACAGACAGATAGCCAGACAGAGACCAAGACAGACAGACAGACAGACAGACAGACAGAAAGACAGACAGACAGATATACAGGCCAGACTTAGAGCCAGACAGATACCCAGACAGACACACACACAGACAGAGAGCCAGACAAAGACCCAGACAGACAGACAGATAGAGAGCCAGACAGAGAACCAGACAGGCCAGACAGAGACCCAGACTGACAGACAGACAGACAGAGACCCAGACAGGCCAGACAGAGATCCAGACAGAGACCCAAAAAGACAGACAGACAGAGAGCCAGACAGAGACCCAGAAAGGCCAGACAGAGACCCAGACAGATAGACAGACAGAGAGCCAGACAAAGACCCAGACAGACAGACAGACAGAGAGCCACACAGATACCCAGACAGACAGAGAGACAGACAGAGAGCCAGACAAAGACCCAGACAGACAGACAGACAGACAGACAGACAGAGAGTCAGACAGAGACCCAGACAGGCCAGACAGAGACCCAGACTGACAGACAGACAGACAGAGTCCCAAACAGGCCAGACAGAGATCCAGACAGAGACCCAAATAGACAGACAGACATAGAGCCAGACAGAGACCCAGACAGGCCAGACAGAGAGCCAGACAGATACCCAGACAGACAGACAGACAGACAGATAGACAGACAGAGAGCCAGACAGACAGACAGACAAGCAGACAGACAGACAGAGACCAAGACAGAGAGCCAGACAGACAGACAGACAATGACAGACAGGCTAGACAGAAAGACAGACAGACAGAGACCCAGACATACAACTAGACATAGACCCAGACAGAGGGCTAGACATAGACCAAGACAGGCCAGACAGAGAGCCAGAGAGAGAGGCAGACAGACAGATAGACATACAGACAAACAGAAGACAGACAGTCCAGACAGACAGACAGACAGACAGAC
>JAWPHD010021026.1:15000-20000 GCA_037043455.1 Cyrtodaria siliqua | reverse complement strand
TCTGGCTCTCTGTCTGGCCTGTCTTGGTCTCTGTCTGGCCCTCTGTCTGTCTGACTGTCTGTCTGTTTGGGTGTCTGTCTGGCTCTCTGTCTAGCCTGTCTGGGTCTCTGTCTGTCTGTCTGTTTGTCTGGCTCTCAGTATGGGGCTCTGTCTGGGTCTCTGTCTGTCTGTCTGTCTGGCCTGTCTGTCTGGCCTGTCTGTCTGGCCTGTCTGTCTGGCCTGTCTTTCTGTCTGTCGGTCTGTCTGTCTGGCTCTCTGTCTGGGTCTCTGTCTGTTTGTCTCTCTGTCTGTCTGTCTGTCTGTCTCTCTCTCTCTCTCTCTCTGTCTGTCTTTCTGACTGTCTGTCTGTCTTGGTCTCTGTCTGGCTCTCTGTCTGGCCTGTCTGTCTGTCTGTCTGTCTGGCTCTCTGTCTGGCTCTCTGTCTGGCTCTCTGTCTGGCCTGTCTGTCAATCTGTCTGTCTGTCTATCTGTCTGTCTGTCTGTCTTGGTCTCTGTCTGGCTCTCTGTCTGGCATGTTTGTGTCTGTGTCTGTCTGTCTGTCTGTCTGTATGTCTGTCTGGGTCTCTGTCTGTCTTTCTGTCTGTCTGTCTGTCTGTCTGTCTGTTTGTCTGTCTGTCTGTCTGTCTGTCTGGCTGTATGGCTTTCTGTCTGGCCTGTCTTGCTGGCTGGCTGGCTGGCTGTCTGGGTCTCTGTCTGTCTGTCTGTCTTTCTGTCTGTGTGTCTGTCTGTGTGTCTGTCTGTCTGTCTGTCTGTCTGTCTGTCTGTCTGTCTGTCTGTCTGTCTGTCTGTCTGTCTGTCTGTCTGTCTGTATGTCTGTCTGTCTGTCTGTCTGTCTGTCTGTCTGTATGGCTTTCTGTCTGGCCTGTTTGTCTGTCTCTCTGTCTGTCTGGCTCTCTGTCTGTCTATCTGTCTGTCTGCCTCTCTGTCTAGGTCTCTGTCTGGCTCTCTGTCTGGCCTGTCTGGGTCTCTGTCTGGCTCTGTGTCTGTCTGCTTGTCTGTCTGGGTCTCAGTCTGGCTCTCTGTCTTTCTGTCTGTCTGACTGTCTGGGTCTCTTTTTGGGTCTCTGTCTGGCCTGTCTGTCTTTGTCTGTCTGTTTGTCTGTCTGTCTGGGTCTCTGTCTGACTCATTGTCTGGCCTGTCTGAGTCTCTGTCTGTCTTTCTGTCTGTCTGCCTGTGTCTCTGTCTGGCTCTCTGTTTGTCTGTATGTCTGTCTGGGTCTCTACCTGGATCTCTGTCTGGCCTGTCTATCTGTCTGGCTGTCTGGCTCTCTGTTTGTCTGTCTGTCTATCTGTCTGGCCTGTCTGGCCTGTCTGGCCTGTCTGGCCTGTCTGGCCTGTCTGGGTCTCTGTCTGTCTGTCTGTCTGTCTGCCTGTCTTTCTGTCTGTCTGTTTGTCTGTCTGTCTGTCTGTCTGGCTGGCTGTCATTATGTCTGTCTGGCTGGCTGGCTGGCTGTCTGGGTCTCTCTCTATTTCTGTCTGTCTGCCTGTCTGTCTGTCTGGGTCTCAGTCTGGCTCTCTGTCTATCTGTCTGTTTGCCTGTCTGGGTCTCTTTCTGGGTCTCTGTCTGGCCTGTCTGTCTTTGTCTGTCTGTTTGTCTGTCTGTCTGGGTCTCTGTCTGACTCTTTGTCTGGCCTGTCTGTCTGTCTGGGTCTCTGTCTGTCTGTCTGTCTGTCTATCTGGCTGGCTGGCTGTCTGTCTGTCTGTCTGTCTGTCTGGGTCTCTGTCTTTCTGTCTGTCTGGGTCTCTGTCTGGCTTTCTGTCTGGGTCTCTGTCTGTCTGTCTGTCCTGTCTGGCTTGTCTGTCTGTCTGTCTGTCTAGGTCTCTGTATGGCTCTCTGTCTGACCTGTCTGGGTCTCTGTCTGGCTCTCGTTCTGTCTGTCTGGCCTGTCTGGGTCTATGTCTGGGTCTCTGTCTGGGTCTCTGTCTAGTTCTCTTTCTGTCTGTCTGTGTCTCTGTCTGGCTCTCTGTCTGGCTCTGTGTTTGTCTGTCTGGGTCTCTGTCTGGCTCTCTGTCTGTCTATCTGTCTGTCTGTCTGTCTGTCTGTCTAGGTCTCTGTCTGGCTCTCTGTCTCGCCTGTCTGGGTCTCTGTCTGGCTCTGTGTCTGTCTGTCTGTCTGTCTGGGTCTCTTTCTGGCTCTCTTTCAGTCTGTCTGTCTGTCTGTCTGGGTCTTTGTCTGGCTCTGTGTCTGTCTGTCTGTATGCCTGGGTCTCTGTCTTGCTCTCTGTCTGGCCTGTTTATCTGTTTGTCTGTCTGTCTTTCTGTCTGTCTGTCTGTCTGTTTGTCTGTCTGTCTGTATATCTGTCTGTCTGGGTCTCTGTCTGGCTCTCTGTCTGGCCTGTCTGCGTCTCTGTCTGTTTGTATGTCTGTCTGTCTGTCTGTCTGTGTCTCTGTCTGGCTCTCTGTCTGGCTCTGTGTTTGTCTGTCTGGGTCTCTGTCTGGCTCTCTGTCTGGCCTGTCTGTCTGTCTGTCTGTCTGTCTGTCTGGGTCTCTGTCTGGCTCTCTGTCTGGCTCTCTGTCTGGCCTGTCTGGCTCTCTGTATGTCTGTCTATCTGTCTGTCTGTCTTGGTCTCGGTCTGGCTCTCTGTCTGGCCTGTTTGGGTCTCTGTCTGTCTGTCTGTCTGTCTGTCTGTCTTGGTCTCTGTCTGGCTCTCTGTTTGTCTGTCTGGGTCTCTGTTTTTGTTCTCTGTATGTCTGTCTGTCTGTCTGTCTGTCTGGCTCTCTGTCTGGCCTGTCTTGGTCTCTGTCTGGCCCTCTGTCTGTCTGACTGTCTGTCTGTTTGGGTATCTGTCTGGCTCTCTGTCTGGCAAATTTGGTTCTCTGTCTGTCTGTCTGTTGTCTGGGTCTCAATATGGGTCTCTGTCTGGGTCTCTGTCTGGGTCTCTGTCTGTCTCTCTGTCTGGCCTGTTTGTCTGGCCTGTCTTTCTGTCTGTCTGTCTGTCTGTCTGGCTCTCTGTCTGGGTCTCTGTCTGTTTGTCTCTCTGTCTGTCGGTCTTTCTGTCTCTCTCTCTCTCTGTCTGTCTGTCTGTATGTCTGTATGTGTCTCTGTCTGGCTCTCTGTTTGTCTGTCTGTCTGTCAGGGTCTCTGTCTGGCTCTCTGTCTGGCCTGTCTATCTGTCTGTCTGTCTGTCTGTCTGGATCTCTGTCTGGCTCTCTGTCTGGCTCTATATCTGGCCTGTCTGGCTCTCTGTATGTCTGTCTGTATGTCTGTCTGTCTGTCTGGCTGGCTCTCTGGCTCTCTGTCTGGCTCTCTGTCTGGCCTGTCTGAGTCTCTGTCTGTTTGTATGTCAGTCTGTCTGTGTCTCTGTCTGGCTCTCTGTTTGTCTGTATGTCTGTCTGGGTCTCTGTCTGGATCTCTGTCTGGCCTGTCTATCTGTCTGTCTGTCTGGCTCTCTGTTTGTCTGTCTGTCTGTCTGTCTGTCTGTCTGTCTGTCTGTCTGTCTGTCTGTCTGTCTGTCTGTCTGTCTGTCTTGGTCTCAGTCTGGTTCTCTGTCTGGCCTATCTGGGTCTCTGTCTGGCTCTCTGTCTGTCTGACTGTTTGTCTGTCTGGTCTCTGTCTGGCTTTTCGTCTGGGTCTCTGTCTGTCTATCTGTCTGTATGTCTGTATGTGTCTCTGTCTGCCTCTCTGTTTGTCGGTCTGTCTGTCTGGGTCCCTGTCTGGCTCTCTGTCTGGCCTGTCTATCTGTCAGTCTGTCTGTCTGGGTCTCTGTCTGGCTCTCTGTCTGTCTGTCGGTCTGCCTGGGTCTCTGTCTTGCTGTCTGTCTGGCACGTCTATCTGTTTGTCTGTCTGTCTGTCTGTCTGTCTGTCTGTCTGTCTCTCTGTCTGGGTCTCTGTCTGGCCTGTCTGGGTCTTTTTTTCGGTCTCTGTATGTCTGTCTGTCTGTCTGTATTGGTCTCTGTCTGGCTCTCTGTCTGTCTGTCTGGGTCTCTGTCTGGCTCTCGGTCTGTCTGTAAGTCTGTCTGTCTGTCTGTCTGTCTGTCTGTCTGTCTGTCTGTCTGTCTGTCTGTATGTCTGTCTGTCCTGTCTGTCTTCTGTCTGTCTGTCTGTCTGTCCGTCTGTCTGTATGTCTGTCTGTCTGTCTGCCACTCTGTCTGGCTCTCTGTCTGGCCTGTCTTGGTCTCTGTCTGGCCCTCTGTCTGTCTGACTGTCTGTCTGTTTGGGTGTCTGTCTGGCTCTCTGTCTGGCCTGTCTGGGTCTCTGTCTGTCTGTCTGTTTGTCTGGGTCTCAGTATGGGGCTCTGTCTGGGTCTCTGTCTGTCTGTCAGTCTGGCCTGTCTGTCTGGCCTGTCTGTCTGGCCTGTCTTTCTGTCTGTCGGTCTGTCTGTCTGGCTCTCTGTCTGGGTCTCTGTCTGTTTGTCTCTCTGTCTGTCTGTCTGTCTCTCTCTCTCTCTCTCTCTGTCTGTCTTTCTGACTGTCTGTCTGTCTGGGTCTCCGTCTGGCTCTCTGTCTGGCCTATCTGGCTCTCTGTATGTCTGTCTGTCTGTCTGTCTGTTTGTCTGGGTCTCTGTCTTGCTCTCTGTCTGGCCTGTCTGAGTCTCTGTCTGTTTGTATATATGTCTGTCTGTCTGTCTGTGTCTCTGTCTGGCTCTCTGTCTGGCTCTCTGTCTGGCTCTCTGTATGTCTGTCTATCTGTCTGTATGTCTGTCTGTCTGAGTCTCTGTCTGGCTCTCTGTCTGGCTCTCTGTCTGGCTCTCTGTATGTCTGTCTATCTGTCTGTATGTCTTGGTCTCTGTCTGGCTCTCTGTCTGGCCTGTTTGTGTCTCTTGGACTCTGTCGGGGTCTCTGTCTGGTCTGTCTGTCTTTGTCTGTCTGTCTGGGTCTCTGTTTGACTCTTTGTCTGGCCTGTCTGGGTCTCTGTCTGTCTTTCTGTATGTCTGCCTGTGTCTCTGTATGGCTCTCTGTTTGTCTGTATGTCTGTCTGGGTCTCTGCCTGGATCTCTGTCTGGCCTGTCTATCTGTCTGGCTGTCTGGCTCTCTGTTTGTCTGTCTGTCTATCTGTCTGGC
>JAWPHD010021026.1:0-5000 GCA_037043455.1 Cyrtodaria siliqua | reverse complement strand
TGTCTGTCTGTCTGTCTGTCTGTGTCGCTGTCTGGCTCTCTGTCTGTCTGGGACTCTGTCTGTCTGTCTGTCTGTCTGTTTGTTTGTCTGTCTGTCTGTCTGTCCGTTTGTCTGTATGTCTGTCTGTCTGTTTGGCCTGTCTATCTGTCTGTCTGTCTGATTGTTAGTCTGTCTGACTCTCTGTCTGAAGATCTGGCTTACCTGTGTGGGTCTCTGTCTGTATGTCTGTCTGTCTGTCTGGGTCTCTGTCTGACCTGTCTGGGTCTCAGTCTGGCTCTCTGTATGGCTCTCTGTCTGTCTGTCTGTCTGTCTGTCTGTCTGTCCTGTCTGTCTGTCCGTCTGGGTTTCTGTATGGCCTGTTTGTCTGTCTCTCTGTCTGTCTGGCTCTCTGTCTGTCTATCTGTCTGTCTGTGTGGGTCTCTTTCTGGCTCTCTGTCTGGCCTGTCTGGGTTTCTGTCTGGCTCTGTGTCCGTCTGTCTGTCTATATGTCTTGATCTCTGTCTGGCCTGTCTGTGTCTCTGTCCGGATCTCTGTCTGTCTGTCTGTGTCTCTGTCTGGGTTTCTGTCTGTCTGTATGTCTGTCTGGTCTGTCTGTCTGTCTGTCTGTCTGTCTGTCTGTCTGTCTGTCTGTCTGTCTGTCTGTCTGTCTGTCTGTCTGTCTGTCTGCCTTTCTTCCTGTCTGTCTGTCTGTCTGTCTGTCTGTCTGTCTGTCTGTCTGTCTGTCTGTCTGTCTGTCTGTCTGTCTGTCTGTCTGTCTGTCTGTCTGTCTGTCTGTCTGTCTTGGTCTCTGTCTGGGTTTCTGTCTGGCCTGTCTGTCTGTCAGTCTGTCTGTCTGTCTGTCTGTCTGTCTGTCTGACTCTCTGTCTGACTCTCTGTCTGTATGTCTGTCTGTCTGTCTGTCAGTCTATCTGTCAGTCTGTCTGGTCTGTCTGTCTGTCTGTCTGTCTGTCTGTCTCTGTCTGGCTCTCTGTCTGGGTCTCTGTCTGGGTCTCTGTCTGGGTCTCTGTCTGTCTGGGTCTCTGTCTGGGTCTCTGTCTGTCTGGGTCTCTGTCTGTCTGTCTGTCTGTCTGTCTGTCTGTCTGTCTGTCTGTCTGTCTGTCTGTCTGTCTGTCTGTCTGTCTGTCTGTCTGTCTGTCTGTCTGTCTGTCTGTCTGTCTGTCTGTCTGTCTTGGTCTCTGTCTGTATGTCTGTCTGTCTGTCTCTCAGCTCTCTGGATGGCTCTCTGTCTGGTCTATCTAGCTGGCTGTCTGGCTATCTGTGTCTTTGTATGTCTGTCTTGGTCTCTGTCTGTCTGTCTTTCTGGTCTGTCTGTCTGTTTGTCTAGGTCTCTGTCTCGCCTGTCTGGGTCTCTGTCTGTGTCTCTGTCTGGCTCTCTGTCTGGCCTGTCTATCTGTCTGTCTGTTTTTCTGTCTATCTGTCTGTCTGGGTTCTCTGTCTTGCTCTCTGTCTGGCTATCTGTCTGTGTCTCTGTCTGGCTCTCTGTCTGTCTGTCTGTCTGGGTCTCTGTCTGGCTCTCTGTCAGACATGTCTTGGTCTCCGTCTGTCTGTCTGTCTGTCTGTCTTTCTGGGTCTCTGTCTGGCTCTCTGTCTGTCTGGGTCTCTGTCTGTCTTGCCTGTCTATCTGTCTGTCTGTCTGATTGTTAGTCTGTCTGACTCTCTGTCTGGAGATCTGGCTTACCTGTGTGGGTCTCTGTCTGTCTGTATGTCTGTCTGTCTGTCTGTCTGTCTGTATGTCTGTCTGTCTGTCTGGCCTGTCTATCTGTCTGTCTGTCTGATTGTAAGTCTGGCTGACTCTCTGTCTGGAGATCTGGCTTACCTGTGTGGGTCTCTGTCTGTCTGTCTGTCTGTCTGGGTCTCTGTCTGACCTGTCTGGGTCTCAGTCTGGCTCTCTGTCTGGCTCTCTGTCTGTCTGTCTGTCTGTCTGTCTGGGTCTCTGTCTGCCTCTCTGTCTGCGTCTATGTCTGCCTGTCTGTCCTGTCTGTCTGTCTGTCTGGGTCTCTGTATGGCCTGTTTGTCTGTCTCTCTGTCTGTCTGGCTCTCTGTATGTCTATCTGTCTGTCTGTGTGGGTCTCTTTCTGGCTCTCTGTATGTCTTGATCTCTGTCTGGCCTGTCTGTGTCTCTGTCCGGATCTCTGTCTGTATGTCTGTGTCTCTGTCTGGGTTTCTGTCTGTCTGTATGTCTGTCTGGTCTCTCTGTCTGTCTGTCTGTCTGTCTGTCTGTCTGTCTGTCTGTCTACCTGTCTGTCTGTCTGTCTGTCTGTCTGTCTGTCTGTCTGTCTGTCTGTCTGTCTGTCTGTCTGTCTGTCTGTCTGTCTGTCTGTCTGTCTGTCTGTCTGCCTGTCTGTCTGTCTGTCTGTGTATCTGTCTGTCTGTCTGTCTGTCTGTCTCTCAGCTGTCTGGCTGGCTCTCTGTCTGGTCTATCTAGCTGTCTGTCTGGCTATCTGGGTCTTTGTATGTCTGTCCTGGTCTCTGTATGTCTGTCTGTTTGTCTAGGTCTCTGTCTCGCCTGTCTGGGTCTCTGTCTGTGTCTGTGTCTGGCTCTCTGTCTGGCCTATCTGTCTGTCTGTCTGTTTTTCTGTCTGTCTGTCTGTCTGGGTTCTCTGTCTCGCTCTCTGTCTGGCTATCTGTCTGTGTTTCTGTCTGGCTCTCTGTCTGTCTGTCTGTCTGGGTCTCTGTGTGGCTCTCTGTCTGTCTGTCTGTGTCTCTGTCTGGGTTTCTGTCTGTCTGTATGTCTGTCTGGTCTGTCTGTCTGTCTGTCTGTCTGTCTGTCTGTCTGTCTGTCTGTCTGTCTGTCTGTCTGTCTGTCTGTCTGTCTGTCTGCCTTTCTTCCTGCCTGTCTGTCTGTCTGTCTGTCTGTCTGTCTGTCTGTCTGTCTGTCTGTCTTGGTCTCTGTCTGGGTTTCTGTCTGGCCTGTCTGTCTGTCAGTCTGTCTGTCTGTCTGTCTGTCTGTCTTACTCTCTGTCTGACTCTCTGTCTGTATGTCTGTCTGTCTGTCTGTCAGTCTATCTGTCAGTCTGTCTGGTCTGTCTGTCTGTCTGTCTGTCTGTCTCTGTCTGGCTCTCTGTCTGGGTCTCTGTCTGGGTCTCTGTCTGGGTCTCTGTCTGTCTGGGTCTCTGTCTGGGTCTCTGTCTGTCTGGGTCTCTGTCTGTCTGTCTGTCTGTCTGTCTGTCTGTCTGTCTGTCTGTCTGTCTGTCTGTCTGTCTGTCTGTCTGTCTGTCTGTCTGTCTGTCTGTCTGTCTGCCTGCCTGTCTGTCTGTCTGTCTGTCTTGGTCTCTGTCTGTATGTCTGTCTGTCTGTCTCTCAGCTCTCTGGATGGCTCTCTGTCTGGTCTATCTAGCTGGCTGTCTGGCTATATGGGTCTTTGTATGTCTGTCTTGGTCTCTGTCTGTCTGTCTTTCTGGTCTGTCTGTCTGTTTGTCTAGGTCTCTGTCTCGCCTGTCTGGGTCTCTGTCTGTGTCTCTGTCTGGCTCTCTGTCTGGCCTGTCTATCTGTCTGTCTGTTTTTCTGTCTGTCTGTCTGTCTGGGTTCTCTGTCTTGCTCTCTGTCTGGCTATCTGTCTGTGTCTCTGTCTGGCTCTCTGTCTGTCTGTCTGTCTGGGTCTCTGTCTGGCTCTCTGTCAGACATGTCTTGGTCTCCGTCTGTCTGTCTGTCTGTCTGTCTTTCTGGGTCTCTGTCTGGCTCTCTGTCTGTCTGGGTCTCTGTCTGTCTTGCCTGTCTATCTGTCTGTCTGTCTGATTGTTAGTCTGTCTGACTCTCTGTCTGGAGATCTGGCTTACCTGTGTGGGTCTCCGTCTGTATGTCTGTCTGTCTGTCTGTCTGTCTGTCTGTCTGTCTGGCCTGTCTATCTGTCTGTCTGTCTGATTGTTAGTCTGGCTGACTCTCTGTCTGGAGATCTGGCTTACCTGTGTGGGTCTCTGTCTGTCTGTCTGTCTGTCTGTCTGGGTCTCTGTCTGACCTGTCTGGGTCTCAGTCTGGCTCTCTGTCTGACACTCTGTCCGTCTGTCTGTCTGTCTGTCTGGGTCTCTGTCTGCCTCTCTTTCTGCGTCTATGTCTGCCTGTCTGTCCTGTCTGTCTGTCTGTCTGGGTCTCTGTATGGCCTGTTTGTCTGTCTCTCTGTCTGTCTGGCTCTCTGTATGTCTATCTGTCTGTCTGTGTGGGTCTCTTTCTGGCTCTCTGTATGTCTGATCTCTGTCTGGCCTGTCTGTGTCTCTGTCCGGATCTCTGTCTGTATGTCTGTGTCTCTGTCTGGGTCTCTGTCTGTCTGTATGTCTGTCTGTCTGTCTGTCTGTCTGTCTGTCTGTCTGTCTGTCTGTCTGTCTCTGTCTGTCTGTCTGTCTGTCTGTCTGTCTGTCTGTCTGTCTGTCTGTCTTGGTCTCTGTCTGGGTTTGTGTCTGGCCTGTCTGTATGTCTGTCTGTCTGTCTGTCTGTCTGTCTGACTCTCTGTCTGACTGTCTGTCTGTCTGTATGTCTGTCTGTCTGTCTGTCTGTCAGTCAGTCTGTCAGTCTGTCTGGTCTGTCTGTCTGTCTGTCTGTCTGTCTCTGTCGTCTGTCTCTGTCTGGGTCTCTGTCTGGCCTGTCTGGGACTCTGTCTGGGTCTCTGTCTGGTCTCTGTCTGTCTGGGTCTCTGTCTGGGTCTCTGTCTGTCTGTCTCTCTGTCTGGGTCTCTGTCTGTCTGTCTGTCTGTTTGTCTGTCTGTCTTTCTGTCTGTCTGTCTGTCTGCCTGCCTGCCTGCTCTGTCTGTCTGTCTGTCTGTCTGTCTGGTCTTCTGGTCTCTGTCTGGCTTCTCTGTCTGGCCTGTCTGTCTGTTGTATGATGTATGTCTGTCTGTCTTCTGTATGTCTGTCAGTCTGGGTCTCTGTCTCGGTCTCTGTCTGGGTCCTGTCTGTCTGTCTGGGTCTCTGTCTGGGTCTTTCGTGAGACAGGCCAGGCAGAGAGCCAGACACAGAGGCAGACAGACATACAGACAGAGAGTCTGGGATTCTTTCTGGCTCTCTGTCTGT